>VTPC01001697.1:22976-101796 GCA_011009095.1 Ignelater luminosus
AAATAACTATTGGATAAAGATTTTATTCAATGTTAGGGAAATGAGAAAAAAAGTTTATATTGTAATATTTTACAAAAAAAGCTACAATAATTACTATCTACCCGTTAGTTACTTTCCAGAATGTTTTATTGTTCATTTTTCTGTTAATTTGGCTATTATCAGTGTTCGAAGTAAAAAGATAAAAATTATGAAAGAATTACAAATAACGAAGAATACGCATTGTTATTAATAAGGAACGTGTTTCTAACTTTAATGCTTTTGATTAATATTGTGAGCATCAAAAATCTCTCTTTAAATGTTCATGAATCACAGTAAACGAAATTATTTGACGTAGTTTTTTATGATTTTTTGATTTTTTGCATTTTTATACTTAAATATCATGTTCTTGCTTATTTAGAACTTATTTTTTAAATTTTTGATGTATTTAAAGAGCAATTTGACATCTAGTTTTATATTTACTTACAACGTTTTTTGGTTGCTTCAAAGTTCAACAAAGTATTGACAGGTATTGATTTTTACTTAAATTTGTATAGTAGACTTTAACCCTTTTTGGTTTCGTTGTTAAAAAGAATTGGTTTTTACTTGAAATATGTGCGGTGGGGTCTAAACCGTTAAGTTTTACAAGGGTTTTACCTACAACTAGTTTTTATCTTATTTCCTATTTGTGTTCATTTTTTTTTTCAACAAAGTATCGATTTTTACTTAAAATGGTTCAAATATGCCCACCCATGCCAACGAAAGAAGTTTTTCTACTTACAAAAATATTTAAGGTGCAAGAAGACAAAATTTTACAGTTGAGCCTCTGGAACAACAATTAATAATTAACTGTTTCCAGCGGGAATTGTTTTCGTCTTAAAGTTCTGATCAAAACAGGTACCTAGTCTTTAAAACCGTCATTGTTCTAACCAAATAATCTTAATTTGAATTGACATTTTCTATCAATTGTTTTTGCTATCTACTAGCAGGAGAGAAAAATTTATTATTGCCCTAGGTAAATAATATCAAGGTCTCAAAATGAAAAACGAGATAAGTAAAGGTATGCTATGAAGCTAGTAGTAAAAAAATATTAGAATTGCATCTTTGTTTATACAATATTATGCTATTATATTTTTATCTATTTTGCTCTTATATTTGCAAAGAGATGAAGGTATTTAAATCCTTTTTGACAATCACAAACACAAGTTAACCAAGTTAAACGAAAACAGCAGGTAGATATTGAGGGACGCACTTTTTACACCATGAGTCATAAAGTTCCATCAGGTAAAGCACCTTTTTTCAATTGTTTATGAACCAGAATAATACGAATTATTTATAAGCATTAAACAAAATAAAATAAACAGCACTTCTTATACATTTCGTCCCTATAATTGCAGACAAATAAAGGTATTTCAGTCTGGGGACCATTCTTTTAAATTGATGTCGCATCCCATGTGTCAATACGAAAAAGTAATTTTTCTCTTAAAAGAATATATAAAATCCGAATAGCAACATTATGCAATGCTAATTTCACACATGTAAACAAAAATAATAGTAATAATAATAAATAAATAAAACAAAATAATCCAAAACTTAAAAAGAATAATATTTTTGATACTTTACTTTATTTTACAAAAAAAAAGATTTTTTCACTAAAACATAAAACTGACACGATTTATTTCTAATTTCACAACCTATTCTTCTACACTCATAAATCTCGCTACCATTTAGTTGGGTTTGAGTTATCTGTTTATTATTTATCACGTAATACTGTCGCTTTACTATAAAATTCCTCATTTAATTTAAAAAAAAATACCAAATTAAAAATATAACTTAATTCGGTCCTGATAAATCTAGGCAACCCGACAAACAGATCAGGTACGACCGGTTACCTACCTAACAGGCGCTGTTCAATTTAATCTGTCCAACGCTGTACATATAATACAAAATGCACTTTAATTACATTAATCTCCGCTTATGGCTGTATTATTAGTTAAGTTTTGTTTATTTATTACAAGACAAGTAAATCTTCATTCAGTTTTATCATTTATAATATTCTTACCCTATTACTCCTAAGTAACTGTAAAATTTATTGAAAAAAAACAATTTCCATTTTTGCCATGTTTTTATACCATCTGCCCCAGTGTGCGGTAGTCTTCAGACTAAATAACGAATCTTTAACAGGTATCTTTATCGTACTGTTTCGACGAGTGTTCGTCTAGAATAAGATTTTCTGGGGTTCCCCGACACCTGATGATTTGGTTCACTCACTCAACCAGGCGGTGTTGCGTGCCGTGCTTTCGATGTGTATATACAGGGTGTCCCTAAATTGCATTAAAAGCTTCAGGTAGACGTCTTCCTTTATGAGGCCTGAACTCAAATCTGTGCAACCAGAATTTTCCCTAGTCGCTTAGTTTTCTTGTACGACGATGAAGAAGTTAACACATTTAACATTAAATTAGAAGACATCAGGCAATTAAATCTAACGGAACATTTATCCATTCAATAGGTGAACTTATTAGAAGAAAAAATTACCACTATGAATGCATTAACTATTAACGTTTTCTTTGTAGAGAGGGTGTTAAAAATAAGAGATTTAGTAAAAACAGATGTGGCAACCACGCAAACACTGTTTACTTGGATGAATCTAAACAATTGTTTACATCATAATTCATCTGTTACTTTTTGACATTTGTGGTTAGCTGGCGTTAGACATACATTTTGTAATTTGAGTTATTCTTGCACATTTCCGTTCCGTTTCTGTTTACTGACTTGCAGTTCCCGTTTTTTTCTGGTATGTATTAATTCTAGTTTTGTATTTCAGTTTTATAGTTTAGTTTTTCTTTAGTTTTGTCATGGAGTATGCAATACATGAGTATACCGACATGATTCTGTTTCTTGGGCAATGTAATGAAAATTATAATGAAGCTGCCAGACTTTATGCAGAACGTTTTCCAAATAGACAAATAGACGCCATCCAAGTCATAACGTTATTCGAAATGCACACCAAAGGCTTAGAGAATCTGGAAATATTATGCCAATTCATAATTTAAATGGAGGTAGGCCACGAGCAGGCAGAAATGCCGATTTAGAAGAAGACGTTTAAAGCACGTGCCATTATGTAAGTTAAAATACATTTTATTGTTACAAAACGTACAGGTACCACTGATATTCAGATTTCAACTTCAAATAAATAATTAATTTTTAAAAATGTAGTTTTTTTCATAAATGTGATTTTTTTCATGAGTTTACTTTAGATTGCTTTAGATTTAAATTATTTCAATAGCTAGCCTGATTTAATTTTTTTATGGAGATCAAATGTTTGATTCGTCGCCACCTTTAGCTGTAAAGGTTAAGCCGCTTTCAGGCACTAAGCAGCTTTGCCAAGCTTATGTTTCTTTTAACTGCGTTAGAGAGTTCGCGTTTGAAGTTTTCTCATCATAATTGATTAAGGAGGAAGGCGGCTACCTGAAGCTTTTAATGTAATTTAGGGACACCCTGTATATATCGTTGGATTGATTATCGCTATACAACGACGCCCAACGTATTGTTAGCTGTAAGTTTATTTTACTGTATATATTTGTCATTTAATTCTCGGAGCGATTACTGCAAAAATATCTTATCCCCATTGTTAGTTGTATTTTTTAAAAGTTATTGCAAGAGCGCGTTGCGTCTCTTTGTTTGTTATGAACCCAAAGACAGACAATCTTTAATAGTTGTTTTACTTTAGCTCATAGAAACAGTAAATTCAATCGAATTTCTAGTAAGTTTATTAGAAGCAAATATAAAAGAAGGAGCTCACTTCATATTAGTTTAAGAGTTCATTGTATTATTCAAAATTTGCAGTTTTAATCTGTCTGTTTACCTTTAACGTACCTTTGAGAACGATAGATGTTCGATTGAGCATTGAAGTTTGGTATCGAAATTTTATAAATCATTAACTCACGTTTATTTCTTTTCTGGCATAAGAGTAATGATATTGGAAATATAGGTCACGAGATTATTGACCTACTTGAGTAAATATTGCTCAATTCTGTTTGTATTTAATGTACACCGTTTATTGTGTTTACGTTTACTTGATATCGCTCACCTGTACATACATTTGTTTACTGTGTACCTTTGTTTTATGTTTATGTATTTGTATAATATTGTGTGTAACCTGAACTTATGTTCTCTCGTTTCGTTTGTCGAGTACCGGTACCTGTAAATATTTGTTATTCCTACGTGTGTTAATAGATATTTTGTTTTGATTTTGTTGTTTAATTCTGTCAGTACGCGCAGTGAGATTTGTTTCAGGGAACATAAGGTTCGTGAAAACGGCCTTGCCTAAATTCGACTGCGAGCACCACAAGCTAGCCAATTTAATAAGTAAGTATTGTGTAATCTATCAACTGTCGCAGGAGAACCCTATTTGCCTCCTCGGAGGTTATCTTCTCAAGGTCAACCCCACGAATAAGCATCTTAAAGACCGTAGTAGTTGGTTAGTCTTAGGATCGGCTGTTCACTTATATCGGTCAAGGTTAACTAAGACTGACGTCCTCTCAATTACAACCCTACCGCTACCGTTCACTGCCATTTAGGCCTCTCTATGACCCCGACCCAATAAAGCTAATCGTTTCTTAAGGCATACCGTTATTATTTTATGTTGCGTCATTTCATAGGGTCACTAAACCCACTTTTACACGTAACAATTTGTTTGAACTTACAGTTGGTTCTTCACGAAAATCTTCCCTTTGTCAATATTTATTATTACAAAAAGCCAAAAAAAGGCAGTTTTTGAACTGACAGGTCTACAGCATACATGGGCACTGGAGCCAACCAGAAGGCACGAATAGTGAACAGTTTCAAATTCGTCACTCCTTTCTGAAAGTCTTGTATTTTGTAGCATGAATTATACTACTTGTCATTTGAATTCTCGCTCATAGGAACAACGAGTGCAAAGAGTTCAAATAGCTTACGTTTAAGTAAGACAGAGAATTAAGATATGCACACATGCTTAAAATGCAAACAGATGGTGAATGGTGGAATGTTAGAAGAGTTGCACTTATACAGTACGCGAGAAAAGTCGGGAATAAATTCATTATTTGCGAAAGTATACATTATCAAGCAATATCCTGGGACACGCCGAATTTGTTTGTTTCTTGCGCACATTTTCATATAGAAATTGTATAGATGGCGTTGCTCGAGTTCCGGATATGATTTCATCGATGATTTTTTTAAATAATAACAGTAGGTTTTTTGGGTGGAATCTTGTAGATCAGCTCTTCCTGATTGCGGCAGTATAACAAACAGCACGACCAACCTCAGAAAAGCCCCGGAAAATAGGCGAACTAATTTCAATAACAAACAACCTCCACCAATCAGGAGCGTAATTTTACTCGAGTACATTAACTGACAAAATGTTGACCTAAATCCATTTACATGTTATTGGTGGTGATTAGTTTTATTTAAATTTCCCGCCGAAAGATTTTTGGATGCCAGTGTACTTGGTCTACATGTAGCTTCCCCGTACACGCCCACTCAGGGCTTTTCTGAGGTTGGTCGAGCTGTACTTATACCTTTGTGCTAGAAATAAAGACTAGAAAAATTAATAAAGTATTTATTATGATGAAAATTCTAGGTTACAAGAAAAATGCCATCAGGCAAGGACTAAAAACGAAAAAAAAACGTTCGGATTTGTTCTAACCATAACCATTTTTTCAGTCCCATTAATATATCAGTATTTCGTTTTCGTGAATCGGTTGAAGAAACAGGTCAATACTGTTCTTACTTTTACTAAATTTTATTGATTGAAATAATGCCATTAGATAAAAATCAGAAAATTCTGTAATAACTGAAAAAATGTCAATTTATTATTATAATAGCTCCCACTATGAGAAATTTTATTCTATCAAAGATTCTTTTTATTTGTTATTTCTTTCAACAGTCTGTACTGGCAGACCCAAAGGGCATCAGATCGTGCGTGCACTGCCGCTCGATAAATAATAAAGATGACAAAGCGGTACTATACTATACTATACAAATTTAACCACCACGTCGCGTCACGTTACATTTATATATAGGAAACTGATAAAAACCGGTTCTAATCGATAATTAAAACTTCTTAAGTTTTCATTCATAAAAGAAAATTATTTATATCGGTTACGTTTCGTTTTCAGTCCCTGGTATATCTAAATAGTAGGTATCCTAGTCTTTTTTGGTCGCAACTGTACATTTTAACAGCATATTTAATAAACTTACCTTTCCCGTCACAAAATTATCTAACCTTTATAAGAAATTAGCGCTTGTAAAAAAAGGCCTTACCTTAATTATATTAAATAAATTACAACGTTTCTCACAAGAACATGTGTATTTTCCAATATTGTATTAATATACAGGGTCGCTAAAAAGTATGGAAACACGCTACCCCCGCAGAAACGGTAAGAGATAGACAAATGAAATTTGGAGAGCTTAAAGTAGGTATTTTTGCCATGTTTCGTGAAGGTAATTAGAAACAAATCTTCAATTGTTTTTTCGTACGGCCACCATATTAAATTTTTTTAAACAGAACACCCTGAATATGACCCCATATTTGGATAGAAATTTTCAAGACAAGTTCAATGATATAAGGGTTGCTATACTTATCTTGAAAAGTTTTGGAGATAATCGCTGTTCTTTTGTCAGGGGTTTCCCTATTAAAAAGTATGGAAACACGCTACTCCTGCAAAAACGGTAAGAGATAGACAATTGAAATTTGGGGATCTTAAAGTAGGCATTGTTTGCAATGTTTTGCGAAGAGAGTTAAAATCAAATCTTCAATTGTTTTTTCGTACGGCCGCCATCTCGATAGGGATTTGAAAAGCGAATTTAATAATATAAGAGTTACTTATCTTGAAAGATTTTGTAGATAATCGCTATTTTGTCGAGGATTTCACTATTAATTTCTATCAAAATCGAGTTACCCGTGAAACAGCGAAGGCAATGGAACTAAAAAAATGATGTGCGATTATTTTATAAGTAATTAAAGTAAAAGAAAACCGTAAAAATTTTGCCCTTAGCCTACTTATTTAAAATAATAGATCAATACTAGAACAAACTAAAAAGGTGGAATAAGACCAAATAGTGATGAATTGATAATAACAAAAACACAATATAATTTTATAAGAAGTGTTCAAAATGCGCTGCGTTAACTTCTTAGCAATGAAACAATCTCTTTTGAAATGTTCGTAAGGACTTTTGCAAATAATCGGGGAGAACTACTTGCATTACGAATCCGTCCTTGAAGTTAAGAAATCCTTGACAAAAGAATAGCGATTATCTCCACAACCTTTCAAGATAAGTATAGCAACCCTTACATTATTGAATTCGCCTTTAAAATCGGAAAAACAATTGAAGATTTGATCTTAACTCTCTTTGCAAAACATGGCAAACAATGCCTACTTTAATATCTCCAAATTTCATTTGTCTATCTCGTACCGTTTTTGCAGAAGCAGCGTGTTTCCACTTTTTAATAGGGAAACCCCTGACAAAAGAATAGCGATTATCACCAAAACCTCTCAAGATAAGTATAGCAACTCTGACATTATTGAATTTGTCTTGCAAATCTCTATTCAAGTATGGGGGGTATTCCATTTAAAAAAATTCAATATGGCGGCAGTACGGAAAAACAATTGAAGATGTTTTTACTTACCTTCGCAAAACATTGCAAACATACCTACTTTAAGCTCTCCAAATTTCATTTGTCTATCTCTTACCGTTTCTGCAGGGGTAGCGTGTTTCCATACTTTTTAGCGACCCTGTATAAGCTATAGCTACTGGACCAAACATTTTATGATTTTATATTAGTTTTTCATTTCTTTTTTCTTATAAAATACAAACTTGTCAAATTATTATTCAATAGCATTTATTTAATTACAAATATACTGTTTTTTGAAGTTATAGTCATTACCAAATGGCAGATCTCCACAACTACGGGTAGCATCCTCGACTGGTCAGTGGTCAGTCAGTAATATGACAGTATGCATAAACAAAATGCTAACAGAGAATTACTTAGTGGTACTTGTATAGTAGACCTCTAGAAGAAGTGCCAACAAATATTGCTTAAGCGAATATATAATGCCGCTAGCTCAGTAGCTTATGCAGATGTGCTGTCTAGCCTCTAGCCAATAAAAATGCAAAGATAAAAAATAGATTTTATTTTTTAAAAATTATATTACAATAATAGTTATACCAGGTACAATATTTAATCAAGCTTTTGAAGCTTATTTTGATTTAATTTGTTATTCAAACAGTGTACATGCAAAAATCCCAGAAGCACTTATAAATCAAAAAAGGATATTCCGCTTAATAAAACAAAAACTTTTTGGAAATTCTTTATTGACCTACCAGAAACATATTTTACACGATATTGATAGACATTTACTAATTTAAAACAAATACATATACAGCAGTGTAACAGGGGACTGGTAAAAGCAAGCTATTATTTTCATTTTTATATTAATTTGTTTTTTTATTATATACCAAACACATTTTTTTCAAATAGCTTGCATATTTCCAGTCCAACAGGCAAACCCTGTGATCAACAGGTTCAAAATGAACCTATCAATCGCCTGTCTTTCAAGCCACAATCTCATCTGGCAGGGGACTGGGACCCAACAGCCTGGCTTTACTAACACATATAATAAATTATTATTCGCCATCGCTGTGACATAATGCATCACCTGTTGTTTGTGTGCTTTACGATTCTTAAATAAACATGCAGAAAATTAAAATGATGTTTACTGCAGAGACTTGGTGATACTTTTTGTTTTAATATGGACAAACTAAATAACATCTGGAAAAAATAAAACATAAAAATTATTTCTGACTAGATAGGGTGCATAATGAGCAAGAAGACACCTACTAGGTTAGATATAAAGAAATTGTTATTCTTTCGTGCTTTAACTGTTCATGCATTTCATTCGTTTTAATCAATCTTTCCAGGAGAAAATAATCGAAAGCAATTTGTATTTAACATAAATCATCTTTATCAATACTTATTTATTATATAAATGCATTATAGGCAGCCCAAGTTGTATTATTTCAATGGTAAGTAACATTTTCCTACACTGTAATACCACATACTTCATAACACACATACAATTCCATCCAACTCGAATATACTTCACTTCCTTAAAAATAACTTTAATAACTTTAATAATGTAATTTTTGCTTTATATACTATTGAGTAATCTGAGATGATTTCATAAATTATTATTACACATATTATGCACTAAATATTAAATATACAGCGTGTGCAAAAGCAAATGGGAAACTTTGTTAATTTGACAAAAAGACTTGCTTCCACTTAAATGTTGATGAACTCCAAACAAACTTTTTCAATGAGCATACTAGTACATATGGTATTTTATAGCAGATTATTTAATTAGATGGAGCTCCGAGCCATTCTTCTGCATGAGTGAAGTAGTGCTCGAACACTAACTTTCGTTGGCACGCAAGGTCACGAAACCTCATACCATTTGATTATATTTTGTGGAGGACACTTGAAAGTGTTTATAAAATCTGACCACAAAATAGCTGGACTTTGCAATTTGGTGGTTAGGTTTTGTATTCCGCATATATGATAAAACAACTCTAAGGATACAATTTGCCATTTAAGTGAAAGCAAAACTTTTTAAAAAGTGACTTTTTGTCAAAAAGTCAACATTAATGAAGTTTCCCATTTTTCAAACATATTTTCACATGTGCTGTGAAAGGGTAACCAACCCTATACAATGGAATTTGCTACAAATATAAGACTTGGTCTGTTAAATAAAAAAAGAAAATTACAACCGAACTATTTTTAAATGTATTATTTACATTTTCCTTAATTGTTTTCACTTTATTTGTTAGAAAACAAAAAATGTCATTATTTCGAAGAAAAGTTGACATTTAAAAAAACCTTTTAAGGTTAAGTGATTTGTTTAATTCCTTTAAAAGAAATTAACCTAAAAAGCTAAAGGGGAGTTTATAAAGCTTTGATAGTATCCAACACAATTTATACATACACTCAATCATAAATGCTATGTAATTCAAAAATATTACAAATCTCTTCAAATGTGAGTACAAAATATTGTTCTCGTCATCACAGAACATGAAGGTACTGTTGTAAATCCCTAAACACTTCAAAATATTTCAACTGCCATATGGTAATAAAAACATAACCTCTCATGCCCAAGTATAATACATAAATTATTACTTTCAAAAGCACATTAACTTGGATGAATATCAAAAAAGAATCTGAGGTCTATACTTGGTCATCCAGCAATTCATCATTGAGCTGCTACATGTATGTTTCAATATCGAATGTTTTGAGCCACTTGTTAACAGTTAAAAAAAAATCATAAAAATATGTAAACAATGGATGATGCTACAGGAAGACAACAATATCAAATACAGTAGTTGACTCTGCAAAGCATGGTAAGTCAAAAACGATTATAAACCATGGATTTGAGATTATAGATATTTGGATATTAGTAAAACTTAAAAGCTAAATTTGTACAGCTGCTAAATATGCACCATAAGGTGGCCTTATAGATGTAAGGCTAAACTAAGCAAATGGTAGCTGGTCTTGATGTTTGTGCACTATTTATATGGTTGCATCACATATTACATGACATCAGTCTGGCTACTTCTGCACCATTGCCAAATCATAATATAACACGATCTCATTATTACAATTCTATAAAGAATTGGATTTGCAAGATTTAAATCTTGTTGTATTGAAATTGTACATGACTTTTGCATAAATAATATTGTAATGCCTTCTTTTCCTAAAACAATTAACCATACAAAATCTAATTTCATATTAATTATGCAAAATTGTCTTTTGATCTCTTAAGCAATCTATCCTGCATAATTAATGTTAAGTTAGATTTTGTCTTCGATTAATTCTTTCATTAAAAGAATATACACTATGCAAAGTTTAGTAAAAAGCTGTACTAAGTATGGTACTCACTCAATGTTTGCAATAAAATGTATCAAAACACAGCCATCTGTAGTGTCTCAGAAGGTTGAGATTTGGCAATATGCACATTAGGCTGATTTTGGTACAGTAAACTTCAGTTTTGAAAGATGAAAATGAAGAAAATGGATTCTTCTGTTACGGTGGTAATGATATTTTCTGTCACATTTTGAAACTTTTTTATTTTTGGTTCTAGAAGCTTAACACAATGCTCAATTCTTCACTAATTCAATGTGTTGTGTGATGTCAGTTACAGTATCACAGATGAACTATAGGTGATTTGGGTTGAAACAAACAAATTCCAGAGTGTTGTCAAATTAAACATTTCAGTCTGGAACACTAGAGATGGTTGCGGTTTAAATCATTCATGCCACATTTCACTGGGTCCAGTTAAACTGATTTGAAAAAAAAATGGTTACGATCTCTACAATAGAACGGCATATTTTATAAAGTCTCTTTGGCAATATAGTGCAATACAAATTTCAAGGTTGTAAAATTATGATGAATTATGATATCAATTAAATAGATTTTAAAATGCCAAAATACATAATGGAAACAAAGCTGTTACAAGTAAGTAAATATACTAAGCTTCAAAACTTTGACCAACTACTAAGCAATAGTGTACAAGATACAACTAAGCAAAGATATGCTATAAGAGTGATGGTCTTTTGTTTGTGATACTTTACTTTGAAGCATACACATCATACAGTATCCTAAAAGGTAGTTATAAATTTAAAGGGTTGTTGAGGTAGACAAAATTTGATAAAAACACAGTCAGATTTGTTTCTTACATTGATTTATTTGTCTGCTTTCCAAGTTAACATGATTCTTTATAAGAATAAATAAATTGATTGATTGATAACTCAGTAGCGGTTGGTAATCAAACATAAGTTTATTAACTTTTTTGATTCACAAATTTATTGACAAACCCTTAAATTTATAACTATACCTCTTAGGATACCCTGTATAGTACTTGATTTTCAAGATTTATCTATCTTTCCAAAAGATGATAAATATTGCTTTTTTTTTCTAACAAAAAAAATATGAAAACAATTTATTCAAAACAAAAATTTGTTCTTCAGTCACACAATCACTTTTATCGTCGAATTTCTACTGTTATTAGAACAAGATTTCTTTTATACTGAAGATCTTTCTAAGGTTAACTGTCAACTACTACTGTATATAAATGTCTTCTTGTATTGATTATTTAGATCGTAAAACACCAAGAACAGGGGGTCATCAATCCAACAGCATTTGCTGTGACGTGAAAGTCGCCTGCCTCTACATTAACAACCCATTAATTTAATATTGCAATAAATTTTCATATATTTAACGATGAGAGAAAAAAAACAACAACAAAATAAATACACATACAATTTTTTAGATGCACATTTTTTGTTATATATATAATATAATAAATATTTTCTTTGTTAATGAGAGCAATTAAATATATGAAACTTTATGTCCATTACACCTTGCACCAGAGTGAAAAGTAGTATAAATAGTAATAATAGAAAGCCGTCGTACCTCTTACAGAAACAAAACAATGTAAACGGCAGTGTGGATGTTGCGGCTAAATACTTTTTTAAAGTTTTTAAAAAGAGCTGAACTATTATCATAAAAAGTTTTGATTGCAATAGTGAACAATTGAGATTTTCATCTATAAACCTACCTTCTTTCTTATTAAGAAAATGTCATAGGATTTTTTTAAAGCAGTAAATCGTTGCTAGTTTTAAGTGCATTACTATTATTCAATGTCAACAAGGTGGCTCTTAATTTTCTAATTAAAATATGCAGATAGCTTTCCATGCTTGTTTTATTAACAAAAATCGTGCCAAAATATCTATTAGAATTAAATTTCGCCAAGCCACCATGTATAATAAAAAACGTTATTATAAATTTGTGAAAATTGTAAACTCTGTGCAATTAATTCTGTACTATATAAGGTTTAGTAACTAAAAATTAAAAAAAAATCTTACCTTTCAAAATTTACAAAAAAGAAAGAATAAATTAACAAATGATAAAAAATGAAATAAAAGAAAAAAAATAGTACAAACCTGAATCCATGAATTTCTAGGATGAACAACAATTACTCCTCAAGTTTTATTTTTACTTATTTGCCACTATTTCTCTGTTATTTTAAATAATTATCTACAACTATCAAAAAAAAAGGTACACCTCTTAAAAATTGAGAAGTAAATGATTTGTCCCATAAGTAAACAGAATATATAATCTAAAGCAAAGTATTTTTTTTTTTGGATATGCACCTAAAAAAATTTTTAAACACTAACCTTTAGTATGCCGATTAAACAACGATTGACTGATAAATAGTAAACAATTATAAATTACATACCGTTTGTGGTAAAAAGTTACTGTATAACCTGCCAAAAATAAAAAGTGTCAATGCATGGCAAAAGATATAAACAAAATACAAACATGCATTTTGTTTTGCTTGATTTTTAAATTAATGAAAACTTAAACGAGATGAGAAGACTTTGATCCAAAACGGTTTTTAACTTAAAAACGAGAAACTAATATAACCTAATAGTGACCATTCAAAATTGCAATTTGTGTCAATTATATAGATAATTTTAGACAACATCCTATAGACACTGTAATGTCACAAATTGCAATTTCACTTAATCGATAAATATCTAGAAATAACTATTTTAAACTTGCGGATGGTAGATCAGGTAAACCGGAGATCATCTGAACCTTGGCTGCATCATTGGAGTCAGCATAGGACCTCCTGGTAAGACGGGTGCTCCATAAACAACTCCGGGTGGCATCCCAATTAATCCTATGACAAAAGACGACCAATCACATTGACATAAGTACAAACTTCTTTAAAAAAAAAAGCGGATGTTTGAATATTGTCATTTTTCTTTCTTTCTCTTTTAATGGAAAAACAGGCAGACTCGAAAAGCGCTTCTAAGCATTTTTCTTCTACCTGCAGGTTATATTACCAACTAATATTAAAGATCAACCTTGCATTAAAAAACTAATACAGAATACTTACCTGGAGAAACCGACAGTAACGAAAAAATAAATTTTCAAGCCTAACATTTAATAAGACACACAGCTATATGAAAAAATCTACAAAATTCACACAGTAAAAGGTCAAGTGGTCTTTGTACAATGTATTTTATGTGAGAAAAGATGTTTTACCACTAATACAATTTTTTGATACAAATTGGGTATGTTTAGAATTTTGCTTAAACGTCCACAATATTTCATTTAAACGTCTCTATTATTATTATTATTATTATTATTATCAGATTTCTCAGTATAATCCTGACTGTTTATTTAAATCATTGTTAGTTATCTAAGACTGCATGCAAAAAACCAAATAGTAATTCTTTAATATCTAGCCTTTCAAAGTTAATCATTTTACGTATTGTCATTAACGTAAGAACTGACTAGGCAGCATTAAATCTGCATACTTATTATAATGTGAGTAAATCCTAAAGCATGCTATTAATAAAAACTTCTATGTTCAAATATAATAAATTAATATATCACACCATATTTTACACATCAATAACCTAAAAGTTGAAGACACTGACTTACAAAATTGCATTGTAACCTTGTAACTGATGTCCAAGTAGGTATAAAGGGAAAAACTAACAAATGTAATTATTTTATAAACTTGCAATGATGCCAACTTGGAAAATTTATTCAGAGTAAATGTTATTGTGCTCTTTTTGTGGTTTAAATAACTTGACTCTAACATTTGTTTTTTTTTAATTGTTTTGACTAAAAGATCATTTCTCTATGTGCTGTAATATTAGACAATGTTTTAATTACTACTATAGTTCTACCATGCAATCAATTATCTACAATAGTGCTTGGCATGTTAGGGAAAGGTGTTCCTCCACCTACTATAATTCCCCTATTCGAATGCCCTGCTCAAATTTAAAAGCAACCAATGACATAAAAATGACAGATGGATCAACACTATTATTTTCTAAAAATTTTTGAATTACAATACAAAGCCATTACGGGAAATCTAGCTTCCATTCTTCTTGAAAATACCATTCTCTTGACGTCTTTTCCATTATTACCTGTTGCCTAGTTGATCAATTTATTTTTACCAAATGCAATGGATATCAGAGATCAAGCCGTGCTTTTGTACACATGTGTTTGTGCTTCTCGAACAATCTCGATGCATCACACAAACTCGCGAGCATTGAAGTTTAGGGTCTATGTAAAGCTGCACATAAAATGTCCATAGAATTACCAATCAAACTTAATAACTTTTAGTATCACTCTGTATTAATTTGAAATTTTCCAAACAAAAATTGCTTTCTGTGATTTTTTTTCCATTAGAGCCGTTTGACACAGTAATATTTCTTGTATGATATTTCAATGTAAATTTGATTTAAGAAAATTTAAAAGCGGATTTGTAAAAATTGATTTAAATCTTGAAGCAAAAATTGAGAATATTTAGAAATCTTTCTATTTATTTGTTAAAAATGCGTCAATATCTACGCAGAACGCGAATTTCTGCAAACTACGCTAAAGACGCTAACCTAACCTTTACTTTTTGCTTTCCCTTCAAATTTGCTAATATTAATATTATTTGTAGTAACAATACAGATTGATATCGTTTATATTTATTTTAAAGGTTTCACGAGTTCGACCTATAGGTGGTGTTGGTTCGAATAACCTGAATAACAACTTACAAAATTTTCTAGGTTAGAACTGCAAACCACTGTAAACACTATACCCGCGAAATTCAAACAGTAAACGTCATTTTGGTAATGACAACACGAGAAAACGAAATTAAATCTATAAACGTGTCGTGCAGGATACATTTTTCGCATTAATTTTGATATTATTTGAGAAATACTAGTGTCAAACAGCTCTTAGATTGAAATTGTTGCAGAATGTTTAAATAATGGTGATAACTTCAGGAAGGCTTTGCCAATCACAGAGTGTGCAGAATAAAAAAAATATCCAGTAATTTAAAATTAATTGATAAAACGTCATTGGAAACATTTTTAATGTTTTTTGATGACGAAATTTTAGATCTGATAGTTAATTTTTCCTTAGAGTATGCACCAACTAATAATCGTCAGAATTTCCAATTTGATAAAACAACACTTAGGTATAATGATACTTTCAGGATAATCTCACACCTCACCCCAGATGCCTTTATATCAGTCAAATGATGAGGGTAAAGGTGTAAGAGAGAAATTCATCATTTACTGTCCCTAACATAGAAACAAACAGTTCAGAGGTATAAAACTATTTTATTTTTCAACATAATCTCCTGATAGGTTAATACATTCTAAGGGGTAATTCTCTCTAATAAATGGTGTACACCTGATTACAAGATTGCAAGTGATTTCAGCAATTTCAAGTGATTTCATGTGATTTCAAGTGATTTCAGTTTTGATTTCAAGTGATTTCATGTGATTTCAAGTATATTATTCTTAAGTTTAAGTTCAAAACGACGTGATGGCAATTTAAGATTTAATTTAAAAACTGTTATAATAATAATTGTTTACAAAGTATAACAACAAACAATACTATATAACCTCAAAAAAAAAAAGATAGATTATATTACTTGACAGATTGCAAAAAGTAAACAAGTAGTGTCAACACGAAAATAATTTAAATGTGGCGCCAAATTCAAACCATCCTCATTCATTTGCAATCACACTGTACATTAATGTCAAAAAACAACAAATAGACAGCAAACAATTTTTCATTTGTTTGTCAATGCTATCTATGTCAGAAACAATAAATGATGAACTTCTCTCGTAGATATTGCAAAGCAAGGTATGAGTAGAAATCAATTTCAACAAATAAAAAGAAACCTGCATTTCTCAGATGACAATAACTTAGATAAATGATAAATTTGCTAAAGTGCACCCATTTTTAGATGTAATGAATAAGAAGAATTTACAGTTTGATATATTTTCTAACAATTCGTCTATTGATGAACAAATGATACCATATTTTGGTAAACATTCATGCAAAATGTTTATAAAGGAAAACCAGTACTATTTGGTTTTAAAATATGATGTCTTTGTTCATCAGAAGGTTACTTATTTTATTTCAAGACATATGCAGGTGCAGAAAGAAAAAAAATACAAGTCTAGGATTAGGTGGTAGGGTAGTAACAGATTTGCTTTTAGTAGTAAAATCTTCTTTGATAATTTTTTCTCAGTTCGATTTGTTTGTTTACTTAAAGAATAAGGGATTTTTTGCTACTGAAACTTTAAGGGCTAACAAGAAAAAGAAATGTCCTTTGGAAATTGTCACTACTATAGCTAAACAAGAAAGAGGTACATTTGATTCTACATATGATGATATTCCAAAGATTTCCATGGTATGTTGGAATGATAATTCAATGCTTACACTTTGTGGCCATCATTTAAATGTTCAGCAAAAACAAGACATACAGATCTGTCAGCCCCATGTTATTTTCCAGTATAAATAAATTCATGGGAGGGGTAGACTTACATGACAATGGGATAGTCAATTACAGATGTAGTTTTGGGGAAAAATGGTGGTGGTAGTAACAAATTCATGGAAGTTATATAATATTGCTAATGAAAAAATAAAATGTGGCAACTAAATTTCAAATCTTATACAGTGCGTCCACATTTTGATGCTCACTATTGGGATCTCGAAAGTTGTAAGAGAGATGAAATCGATTAAATTAGAAAAGATTTGGCTATTTTGGAGATCAGTTTACTTATGCTTTTGTTTTTTCAAAAAAGTTCACGGCTTACTAGATATTTGTTAAAAACGAAATTATCTTATTTTTTTTTTAAATAAAAAGCATTTCCCACTTAGTGTGCCATGGCTTTCAACATATGAAAATCATTGATTTTTGTCGGATAAATTACATTTGTTATGTAACAATTGCTAAAACAAAACAAAAGACGCTCTTAAGATAATTTACTGAGCATTTACAGATAGCATCAACTAAGCATCTAATGCCCCACAAAAGCGTATTTATTTTGTTTTAGCAATTTTTGCATAACAAATGAATTTCTTTGATAAAACTCCACGACTTGGTGTGTTAGATGGCATGGCACACTATGATGGAAACTGATTTTCACTTCATAACTCGGTAGAACAAAAGAATAGCTATGTCAAACCATGTATCACTGAAAAGCATTTAAGGCGTGCAGTTCAGTAATATGGAAATCAAGTAGGCATTCCATTAGAAAAAATCTGGATTTACGTTTCACCGCCGAAGTAAAACAAAAGACAATTGCGAAAATAATTTTTTGGTTTTGGAGTAAATTCTCTAAAACACCCCCTTTGCTGTTCTTTTTTATCTTTGCTCGTTCCTAGATATTTCACTCTAAGAAGAATAAGATAATTTCGTTCTTAGCAAATATCTAGTAAGCCGTGAACTTTTTTGAAAAAACAAAAGCATAAGTAAACTGATCTCCAAAACAGCCAAATCTTTTCTAATTTAATCAACTTCGTATCTCTTACAATTTCTGAGATCCCAATAGTGAGCATCGAAATGTGGACACACTGTATAGAATTCCTGTATCATTACATAGTTAGCATAGAATGATCTCTTATGTCATACTCCTGATATTTGCTTGTCCTGATATGTTAATGTTTCTGCATCAAGATGCTTAACAGTACATCTTTGAAAGGTTAATTAATGTATTCATAATGAAAGGAACAAATTCGATAAGATCATAACAATCGTTTTTTTTGCAAAAATGCTCAGGCTCAATGATTTTTATATTTGATAGAAATTATGGATTTGGATAGACTATCAAAGACTTGTATGAATAATTTCATTACTTTGCTTAGAAAAGCTTTAGCACAAAGACAATTCATCTTTTGTAAAGACTTTTATGGTACAACCTTTATGTGCTATTGATTAGCTATATCTCAATCTAATCAGACAGATGCAATTGAGATTGTCAATAAGTTTGCAAGAAATTGCATCTTAGATCTATTTTTCTTTGATAAGTAAAAATTTAATACTGTGGATGTTCTTATAATATAATTTAGCATCTAATATAACAAATTAAAAATTACAGTTCCAATATAAAAAACCCAATTGTATCATTAAAAAAAAAATTGTTTTCAACAAGGGGATAAAATGACAATATTCTAACATCGATAAATAGTATTTACGCAGTCAGATGAATAATAATGCAATCAATGACAATAAAACCATTGGCAAACTAAGCAAGTGACAGAGATGATGCAGCATGCGAACACAGAGTGCGTGAGTACCTGGGCCGAGACCACACCGCCCCACCGTGTCCGATCTTCAAACACAAGAAAAGTCAGTATGTTGTCGCATACGTGCACATCATTACCACATGGGTTTGTTCACTTTTCTTTTGTATACGTCAATTGTTTTTAAATTGTGTGTTGTGTTATATTAGAAAGTCACAGAAATAATCATGATTACATTAATTTTTTCTTTTAACTACATCCAAGCACAGAATAAAAAAGTTATAGAGAAACTGGTTACGTATTATGCACATATGCAGGGTTAAACACTTGCAATGTATAAAATGATACACCAGCAATGATGAATAAATTATTATTATTTTAAAAAATGTTTCGATGCTGTTTGAAAAATTATGTCGTTTTAACAACTACCGCCTTTTTTAAAATTTTCTACTCATTATCAGTTAAGTAAATTCCCTTTTCACATAACAAAACTACCTTTAATGACGAATTATGTTCATATTTATATTTATCATTATTACTTAGTTATAATTTACGAATCATTTTATTAACACCTTTGGTTATTTCTAATTATTTATTATTTTTATTTACATATTCTATTTAACATCCCTATATTTTATTCTGTGATTATATGTAGTATAGTTGATTTCTCCATATTCAACTAATTTTACAAAATACCCGCATCTCAGTGAACAAAAGCAAACCGTAATTTCTGTTTTTGAAAATGTTATCAGTAAAAACAGACAAGTGTTCTGAAAAAACTTTTTTGTATTTTAAATACACTTGGCTAATTACAATAATGATTTGGCATACAAAAATTCATGATAACTAATGGGAAAGTCAGTAGTAAGAGTAGTAGTAGTAGCAGTAGTAGTTATTCATTTTACAAAACTACGTTTTAATACTTTGCAGGATTTCCTAGATTAATACACGTAATAACGTTTATTTCCATTTTTAGAATTGTTTAACATATTCTTTTCTAATACACAAATACTGATTAAGATAATAATTATATATACAAACAACGTAATTAGGCACTTACACTATTAACGAAATAACTGCCTATTTAACTTTCATGATTTCTTCCATTAATTAAATACTACAAAAGATTCACTCAATATTATACATATAATAAAATAACCTTTTTCATCTAAAAATGGAAAAAACGCAGTTAATACAAGAACGTATTGTATAACCTTAATAATTAAACATTGAATAGGTACAGACAGTATCCTACCCTATTCTCCTTCAAAATAAAAACAAAACAAAAACACCACCACTAAAAGAAAAATAAAAAACAAAACACTACCATAGCGCGATACAGCATCAGAATCCGCACAAGCCCTAACATATCCTAAGTCTTAACAGTCATAATAAACAGCACGAGTCCGCTGACATGTTTTTCCCACCATCACTTAATTACTATTTCACGTACCTGGCGGCATACCAAGTGGTGGTGGTCGCATTAGATTGGCGCCCACAAATGTTGGTGGGCCTGGAATCATAGCCGGTCGCATAACCAAAGGCATACTTGTCACTGGCCCACCAGGCATTGCCATCATCGGAGGCCCTGCTGGTCTTTGGAATCTTTGCAGCATTGCTGCATGATTTAAAGCATCTTGTTTTGCTTGGTTTACTACCGCTTGTTGGGCAGCTGATACAGCCAATGCCAGTTGCTGAAAAAAAATCAATCATTAGCAGAAACATATTCGTACTGCTGATTATTTGCATAAACAAGCTTGATACATCCAGATGGTTAACAGCACGCTATTATTTATTGATTTGGATATTTAATGTGCAATGTTATTTCAAGTCGAGTTAAAAATTTTTGTTTCAATACCAAAATAGGGCAGAAGGGCAATGTTTTCAAATAGGATGCCTACTTTATACTGATACCATTGAATAATTTGTTTTAATGACAAAATCGAAGTTCGCCATGGGTTAATCTCGATAATGAATATTAAACAAATAATCCTCGATAAGGAGCAAAACAAAAAAAACCCACATAGTGATATACTTTTTCAAATTGAATTCATTTGTTTTGGCAACTGTATCTTGGTTATTTGAAAAAACACAAAAATTTCTCAGGGGTTCTTTGCAGAGCTGGTTAAGCACAGGAAATGAGATACTCTTGTATTTTTAAAGCAATTTTATCTTACCAGGGTTCCCCTCTGAGAATGATACAAAATTCACTGATTTACTGTTTTTATCCAAATACCTACCATACCAAATAACAGTCATTTTGTATAACATTGTATACTAATGTTATACAAAATGTTAGGAACTGGGCCCTATTGCTATGCAAAATAAGCAAAAAATTGTCATACAACTTGCCCTAATTAAAACACAAAAAAGTTCCCTGCAACTTGGCAACAAAGGTGCCTGTTAACTGTTCGTGCAAAATTGATAGTAATAAAAAAAGCATCAACAACAGCTGAATTTACACAGGATTCTTAGTATGATTTAATTTTCTGTATTTAAGGTTAGATTTTTGGCATATGAAATGTCATTATCCGACATTTTATACAGTGTGTCCACATTTCGATGCTCACTATTGGGATCTCGAAAATTGTAAAAGATACAAAGTCGGTTAAATTATAAAAGAGTTGGCTATTTTGAAGACCAGTTTATTTATGCTTTTGTTTTTTCAAACAAGTTCACAGTTTACTAGATATTTGTTAAAAACGAAATTATCTTATTTTTTTTTAAATATAAAGCATTTCCCACTTAGTGTGCCATGGCTTTAAACATATGAAAATCATTGATTTGTGTTAGATAAATTACATTTGTTATGTAACAATTGCTAAAACAAAACAAAAGACGCTTTTAAGATACTTTACTGAGCATTCACAGATAGCATCAAATAAGCAGCTAATGCTCCACAAAAGCGTATTCATTTTGTTTTAGCAATTTTTGCACAACAAATGAATTTCTTTGATAAAACTCCACGACTTTGTGTGTTAGATGTCATGGCATACTATGATGAAAAATGATTTTCACTTCAGAACTCGGTAAAACAAAAGAATAGATATGTCAAACCATGTATCACTGAAAAGCATTTAAAGCGTGCTGTTCAGTAATATGGAAATCAAGTAGGTGTTCCATTAGAAAAAATTTAAGTTTATGTTTCACCACTGAAGTAAAACAAAAGGCAATTGCGAAAATAATTTTTTTGTGTTTCAGAGTAAATTCTCTAAAACACCCTCTTTGCTGTTCTTTTCTATCTTTGCTCGTTCCTGAGATATTTCACTTAAAAAAAAAAGATAATTTCGTTCTTAGCAAATATCTAGTAAGCCGTGAACTTTTTTGAAAAAAACAAAAGCATAAGTAAATAGTAAATAGCCAAATCTTTTCTAATTTAACCGACTTCGTATCTCTTACAATTTCCGAAATCCCAATAGTGAGCATCGAAATGTGGACACACTCTATCGGAATCTGAAAATAAATGTCTAAATTAGCAAGCAACTAAAATTAATCTGTTTTTGTTCTCATGGAAATAAAATAACAAGTTTTTTCAATATCTAGGATGTTGTTTACAGAATATTTGACATTGGTGTCAGTTTTATGATTTCAAACAATTGATGAAAGACAATTTTCATCTTTGGCAAGTCAGAAAAATTATCCAGAATCAGCTCCATTATGCAACATTTTTAACTGAAATACAGAAACATGAACATTTTTTTTCTCGAAAATGGTTGAATATTATACAGTGTCCACCAAAAAGTCTGCACCATATGAGAAAAATTTTTATCGAAAGACTTATGGAAAATTTGTTTCCGGTATCAGCTTTTGCTTACCCCAGAACCAAAAATGACCAAATCAAAAGTAATCATGTGGTCTCCATTACCTGTCCAATTTGACACCAAGTGTGCTACTTTACCAAAGCTCCATTATTATTTCTTACATAAAAATAAGGAAAAGAAGATTATTTAGACCGTAAAATGACTATTGTGCAATATGTATCTAATCAATAACTGTTTTGAATTAGATTGAATCGACTTTTATTGATTAATAAAGAAAAGTGAAATAAAGGGCAAAATATGAAAATCGTGGTAGGCTTTTGAAATTTGCATACGGGTAAGCTATTGCAAAGAAAACATTTTTTCTCATGACTTTTTTCAAAATTCGGTCAAATAAGTCTATTTTTCGAACATTTTTTCTAAAAATTTGACAGGTAATGAGATCGCATGATTACTTTTGATTAGGTCGTTTTTGGTTCTGGAGCAAGCAAAACCTGATGCTGGAAACAAATTTTCCATAAGTCTTTCGATAAAGATTTTTTCCATATGGTGCAGAC
Organism: Ignelater luminosus; assembly: GCA_011009095.1. Lineage (NCBI taxonomy): Eukaryota > Metazoa > Arthropoda > Insecta > Coleoptera > Elateridae > Ignelater > Ignelater luminosus. The sequence goes on from VTPC01001697.1 coordinate 46,424, forward strand.
TTTTTGGCAGACACTGCATAATAATATGGCCAGTTATAACCCTAACACCCTGTATAATATTGGTGTCTTTTCTCACTTTGGCCTCTTGAATTAATACGAATCACCTGAATTTTCCACCCGACAAGAGAAAAAAAATGTTTTTGGAAAAGCTGATTTGTAATGAGTTTGTAAATATGTGGATCTTCTATCAGGTGAATCTTCAAATAAAATTAACATAAGGGGTATTTCACGTAAAGCGGACAGGGAAAAAAAGGTTCAAGTTTTCGATTTCAGTTATATTTGAGTATGTTATGCCTGTACATGTCCTCGACACAGATACAAAATATTTTTACAGTGGCAAGCCTGGTTCGCAAGATATGAGTCTTTGAAGATTTGAGTAAACGTGAGGTATGCACTACTTCGAATGCCATTATTCAGTTTAAAAAAGACATAATATAATAAATTAACCACTGGATTTTATACTTCATTTAATGACCTTTTTAACCTCATAATTGGATTTCAAAAATAAAAAAAAATTAACTGGAAAAAAAATGAAAAATATTTTTTTTATCGTTTTTTTACAAAGTTCGCATTTTTTTATTTTTTTTTCTAAGTTTATTAAAAAAAGCTTATATTGTGTTTATACTCCATGCCAAGTTTCATAACGGGCCAAGCAGTCGTTTAGGAGCTATATGTATTATAATGCCGAAGCGCCGCCAGAAGTTAGTCAAGATGTCATCTCGAGTAGCCAATCATCAATCGAATCTTCGCAACAATCGCAAGGTGTATCTTTTATTCCTGAAGATAGTAAGTTTACGAATACTTCGACACAGACAGACGACACGAACAACAATGAAATTCTTCTGCAGTTAAAGGAAAAATTTAATGACCCTTCCACATCCACTTCCCTGAAAACAATGATCCTCACTTTGGCGCCGAAATCGTGGAGTGAAAAAAGGCTTGCTGAGAAATTTCATACATCTATACGGCAAGCAAAAAAGGCAAAAGAACTAGTTAAGAAGAATGGTATTTTATCATCACCTAATCCACGTGGAGGTTGGAAATTGTCATCTGAAACGGAAAACCTAGTAAGAACATTTTACCTAAGAGAAGATAATACCCGGATAATGCCTGGAAAAAAAGACTGTGTCTGTCAAATTAGATGATGGGAAAAGAGTGCATTTACAGAAGCAGCTCTTAATGTGCAACATCGATGAGTTATACCAACAGTTTAAATCGGAATATCCTGATACAAAGGTAGGCCTTACGAAATTCTTCACATTGCGACCTAAGCAATGCATTTTTGCTGGAGACTCGGGCACACATGTAGTCTGTGTGTGTATTTATCATCAAAATGTGAAATTGATATTAAACGGTGGAGACATTCCATCTCTTACGTCTGAGTCAGTGATCCCTTTAACATCCTATAAAGATTGCCTAAAAAAGATGATGTGTCCAAATCCTACACCAATTTGCCATTTAATGACACAAAAAGCACCGTCAAACGAACGTTGTAGCAACTGTCCTGGCCTTACTGAAATTCGTGAGCACCTGAAAACAATATTTGATGAAAACCAAATAACAAGTGTGCAATTTAGTACATGGATTGGTACAGATCGCTTCACAGTCAGCACTCAAGTCCTTCCTTCAGATGATTTTGTAGATAGCCTGTGCACAGCTCTAGATATTTTGAAACCTCATGCCTACATCGCAGACCAACAAGCTAAATATTTTAAATCATTAAAAGACAATATTGTCGAAGGTGATGTTATTGTTCAATGCGATTTTGCTGAGAACTACAGTTTTGTAGTACAAGATGCTGCTCAGTTTTTCCACTGGAATGACCAGGCCACTCTTCTGACATCAGTTTATTATTATCGACAAGGACAAGACATAAAACACGGAAGCATTGTAATGATATCAGATGATTTAAAACACGACACTGCCACTTTTTTTACTTTTCAAAATATCTTGCATCGGCATCTTCAAGAAAATAACATAATTGCTAAAAAATATATCTTTATTACTGACATTTCAAAAACAGATTTAATTTCATAAACCTTTTCTATTTCAATCACGATTTTGGCACAGAAGCAGAAATCCATTTCCATGCTACTTCTCATGGGAAAGGACCATGTGATGGTCTTGGTGGCAACATAAAGCGCTTGGCGACACGGGCCAGTTTACAGTCAGCTCCAAACAAAGCAATCACTACACCCAAGCATTTGTATGAATGGGCTAAAGCATCGTTGCCTCACACTACAATTTATTATTCTGATAAAGATGAAATCGACCAATATAGAATACATCTTAAAAGCCGTTTTGATTCTGCGATAACCATACCTGGCACGAAAAAATTCCACGCTTTTATTCCGACTGCTGAGGGTATCATCATCAAACGAACAAGTGACTGTATAGCTCATAAAACTGTGAAGATTTTTAAATAAACCGATAAGTTATAGTTTCCTGTTTTATTATAATCTACCATAAAACCTTTATTAAAGCAAAAAAATCGGATAAAACATTATTTACCTATTATTTGCATGAATGTTTATGTAAGTCGCACTGACTAGACGCGAGAACGGGGCTGCCGCCGCGCTTCGGCATTATAATACATATAGCTCCTAAACGACTGCGCGGCCCATTATGAAACTTGGCATGGAGTATAAACACAATATAAGCTTTTTTTAATAAACTTAGAAAAAAAATAAAAACGATAAAAAAGTATTTTTCATTTGTTTTTCAGTTAATTTTTTTTTATTTTTGAAATCCAATTATGAGGTTAAAAAGGTCATTAAATGAAGTATAAAATCCAGTGGTTAATTTATTTTACTATACCTTTTTTAAACTGAATAATGGCATTCGAAGTAGTGCATACCTCACGGTTACTCAAATCTTCAAAGACTCATATCTTGCGAACCAGGCTTGCCACTGTAAAAATATTTTGTATCTGTGTCGAGGACATGTACAGGCATAACATACTCAAATATAACTGAAATCGAAAACTCGAACCTTTTTTTTCCTGTCCGCTTCACGTGAAATGCCCCATAAACCTAAATAAAGAATATTTACATTTTCATTCTCGTGTAGCAACCTAATAAATTTCCAGTTGACATTAGGGTCAGTGCAATAAAGCATACCATGTGCAATTGACATGCGTGAATCAGCAAGTGAGATGTCTTTAAATAATTATTAAAAAAAAATAAGTTTGGGTGCTCAAAAATTGAAAAAAATACTTTTAAGTTTTTCTTTAAAAAGACAAAAAAAAGTTTTATCACACTATAAGATTAAAATTCGCTGACAATTGTAGATTTTCCAGGTGAGGAGGAACCCTGAGTTATGTACAATATCTACATTATTGTTTTTCATTAATTTATTTATTGCACCTATAAATGCCTCTTTATGGATTTGGTATCTTTTTGGAAATCCTTTAATTTAAAAAAAAATTGACTTGAATGGACAGGATCATAATTTGGATACATAAATATTAAATATGTACTATAAAAATACTTGTTAATTAGCAAATAAACACATTTTGCCAATTTAAGTACTTTTGTATTTAATGATTGTTTATGTAACTAGGTTGGAAAATGATATTTTACTGGACATGTAGGCAAGATTAGTCCAGTAAAAACATTTTCCAGAAGTGTTACATATATTATTTTTTCTCTGACTGTAAGTTTTATAATTTAAATGAATTAAAAATTAGACAAACAACATGTTAAGTTTAAAATTATTTTAAGTCATTTAATTATAAAATTCAAACAGTTGTTTCTTTACTGAACTCTAAAAATGATAAAATGCAACATTTTGGCCTAAAAACGATCTAGAAACAACTGATTTTCAGTACAGTTGCAGAGAAATCTTATAAAGTACTTAACTATTGGTAGGAAAATGTACTTTGTATAATGTTTTATGTACTTAAGTACATTTGTGCTGTACTTACCCAGCTCTGGTTCTTTGTGTAGTGTGAATTCTAGAATAAAATAATCAAATTAAATTTTTATTATATTCATCTGTTTTCGAACAGTAAATTTTCTCAGTTTTCAGAATTAATATTATTAAGTCTAGTGTTTTTTTTTATTATAGCAGTCAGAGGACAATCTTTATTAGTTTTACAGTGGGTTTATAACCTCATACTACAATTAAAATTATTTCACTCATTTCTTCTACAACCATTATTAAAAGTAAATATTAAATTATTTACACAATAATCTTTATCTTTATTCAAAAAATTGACTATTGTATACTTCAATTCAAGTGAATTTTAAATAAATTATAATTTTTAGAGTAAAAAGTGTTTTTTATGACCACCATTGAAAGAAAGCTTTTCTGTCAGTGAGAACAGAAAGTTATGCAGCTGAGAGAAAGCAGAAAAAAGTAAGATTTTCTGGTAGGATATAAAAGAAACTTTCTGGGGCGAAAAGAGGAGTTTTAAAATAAAATACCCAGATCTGAGGGTTATTAAAACCTTTTGCATTAAGTGAACTGGAAAGGGATCTTTTAGTGTCAGTAGTTTTCCTCCTGTTTGCTACCTTTATATTAGCCAGAAATTTAGTTTTCGGCAGATTTTAAATTTTTAATGCAAACATTGCTTGATAATATAATTTTGATAACATATATTTAATAGAATTTAATTCTATTGGAAAAAGAAAGATATTCAATTACGAATTTTGATTTAAGTCCATTGAACTTTCATGTAATAAATGCATAATTTCAATTTTGGTTTAGGGCCTTCGTACTTAACATTTTGTTGCTTATTTAAAGATTGTTGCATTTTGTAGTTGTGTTATACCCTGCATTATATCAGATTTATGTAATTATTCACCAATTTTCTTTTTTTACAATCAACACAGTCCAGTGTAATTAGGTTTCAACTCGAACATTTGGAAAAACATGTTGAAAATTGCTGGAGATGTTCAGAATTATCTTCTAGTTAACACATTCAGTCTCAAAAAATCTGCTTTGGGAAAAGTTGCCATCTTGGATTTTGCATTTATGCCAAATTAAGCTGTTCAGGTTGTATTATTAATAAAAGCACTGATTTTAGAACTTTGATAACTTTAATAGAAATCTTAAAATGGTGGACATGTCAAAATATGGTTCACGTGAATTTTTGATCACTTATTTGCCATTGTACCAATCAAAATTAAAATTTATCAAATTTAAGGTGTAGTCAAAATTGTAGTTGGTCAAATATTTTGGAAAAGATACCAATGAAACTTTCAATTGCGTCAATAGTGTTTGGTGATGCAGGCATGGAGCGTATCAGATATCCTGCATTGTTGTCCTGCAGTCTTCATAGTGTCCAACAATAAACTTGCCCAATCTTCGAACAGCAAAATAGTCTTGGTTAACAAATTGGCTAAATTCACTGTAGATAAATGATGACCATTTTGAAGTATTGCAACCACAATTGGCACTGTGACCAGACACAGCCACTTCCTCCAACTTGCCATCCAACAGTAGTACCAGTGAGGCATTCATTCATGCAGAAGATTTTCAGGAATTCTTCTTTGAAATAGCTCAATGTGCATTGCCTTCGATCATTGAATCAGACTGCCAGGAAGATTTCTGTCAATAAATGCATATGGATAGACTGGGCATAGACATGGCCTATCATCATTTGAATATGGATTCTTTAGATTTAGCGAACTATCTTCTCCAGCTGCTATAACTATGTTAAGTGCTTTTGCTGTAATCCCATTGACGTGATGATTAGATGCTGTCAGAAATTACTTGCTTGCAAACAAATACTGCCAGCCATCGAGCAATCTTATGTTGCGAATGCAATAACTTGCTGCTAGGTTGTGAACACAAGTAATCTTTTATGTTATAGGCGAAAATCACCAACCAAAACCAATAGATGGTGTTAAACTTTGTCAAAATGTGTCAAAATAGCGGAGGAAAGGGCGATTATATCTATAACCAGCGTTGCCAAAGCTAGCAAAAACTTCCAAACCTAAAGATTTATAATATTTATTATTGTTTCTAACGATACGTTTCACTGTTGTGGCACGACAATAACATGTGTTTAACTAACATCTGGCCCAATTTTCAAACGTTTATTTAGTACAGTAAACAAAAAAGTTTTAAACAATTACATTTTTGATTTTTTACTTAATACTATACACAATACAAAAAATTATTTATAGAAAGATAGGGGTCTGTAATCTTCAATCCTTCTTATTTTTGTTTTCATACCTCCAATTATGCTTTGGATAACCTTTTTATCAATTTTTTTTACACGGTAGATGATTCTTTTTTCAAGTTGCTCAGCAGTTTGTGCTTCCAACCAGATATTCTCAATAGGCCGAGCTTTAGGTATGTTAGGATTTGCCTCCTTAGGGACATATTTGATATCATTGTCATAAAGCCATTGCAATCAGTGTCTTTTTCACGTAATGACTTAATGCCAAATCTGGCCAAAATATAATATTGATTGATTTTTTCAATGAACTTTTTTAATCTGGGTAAACACTGTTTGACATAAACATCAACGGTGATAGCTTGTCCTCTGTTTTTTTTGAACATAAATTGAAGAAATTCCTTTTGACAAAATAGCACACCAGACCAGAATTTTCATCTCAAATTTAGATTTACTTATAAATTTTATATTAGATAATTTTTTGTCAACATTTTCTGCATAAAATCCCTTATTTTGATCCAAGGTGCTGCATGAAAATATAAAATATTTCTCATCATCAAGAATAATTTCAACATCTTTTTAAAAATAATATTTTCTAAGCAAACGACATTTTTTCAGGATTTCTGTGCTTTGTTTTCTAGTATATTTTGGGACATAGTAACTTTTCTGATATGAAATATTGTTCCTCTTTAAAATTTTCCATACCCCTATATTTGAAAGTTTAAATTCATTGATGAACTTCCTTGTGTACTTACTCCAAAATTTCCAATAACAGAAATAAAACTTTGATTATTATCAACAATAATAAAGCAAACTTAAAAAAACCATTATTTTTTCATTACAAATTTACTCAAAATTCTTAATTTATCCCCACTTTTTTAAGATACTAACTAATTTCCCCTCCAAGATCAAAAATCCTCAATCTGGGGAAAAATTTTTATACCTGGCAACACCGCAGTACTTATAACTTACCTTCAATTTTCATTTTGTACCTCCTCTTAGAGCCTTCCACGCGGCCCGAAAAAACTCGGTAACTTCTTTATCGGCTCAACAGACCCAGCACATTGAAAGAGCCGAAACAAAATGAGAGGTCTGAATGGCCCGACAGAGAAGCCCCAGCAGCCGAGAAGTTCAACAGGTCCAAGACATCAAAAAAGCTTGATAGACCCGAAGGGCCAAAAAGTTCAAATGGCCCGAAAGGTCAGAGAAGTCCAAAAGGTGTGACAGACCCACATGGCCCGATAGGGCCAAGAGGTCCGACAAGACCGAATGGCTTGAGAGACCCGATTCAATTTTTAGAATTTTTTGTTAAAAACTATCAAAATTTTAAAAATAGTGTTTCTATTGATAACACGGCCTAAACGGTCTAATTCGTCACAAAAATGAATTTGATAGCGCAATTCGTTCAAGCGCTACATCCAAAAACGCAAAATTCAAAATGGCGGCTTTCCTCCAAGGCGTATCTTTTGGGACTTTGAGCATGTTAATCAGAACGCTGTTCTAAACATCTCTAGCAATTCTCAAGCTTGTTTTTCCAAATGTCCTCGTTAGGGTTGTTTTTTGTCTAATTGCACTGGACCAATAATTTTTAATGCAATAAGATTTCAATCTTCACGAAGTTTTTCTGCGATTTAAAACCAAGATATTACATACTTTGAATTTTAAACTTAAACATTTCTTTAGAAAATTCTAAATTTGGCAAAACATCTTTGTGTCGATCAGTTCTAAGTTATAATTATTGAATTTAAAAAATAAATTATAATTTTGAAATTATAAAAAGTTCGGATTCAGGGTATGTTTTGAACTATGGCTTAGTTTAATAAGCATATTAGAGTAATGATAACATCCTGAAAATCTTGTTACAAAATCAAATTTTGAAAAGCTTCAGGTTTGGTAAACTCAAATTTCCAATTTCAATTAAATTTGAGGTAAGATGTCTAATAGAACTTGGGCATCATGTAGCTGCCTGGAGAGTGCGCAATTCACCTAAGCTGCGGTAAACAGCTATAATAATGCTATCGTTTATACAGAGTGGCCCAATGAAAACAAAAAGACTGAAAAACTCCTATAAAAATAATTTTATGAAAAAATATAAAAACATATCAATCTGTATTAGGAGAAGGGACTTTTTGACGTACAATTCGAATCCCAAACTTCAACCTCCTAAACGGGGCGTCAACCTCTCAGAAATTCCAAATAAGAAGGTGGTTCAAGTGGCACATCATTAGAAAGCCTTTCAATTCTCCATATTGCCCCATTTGAATTTTTAAATTCGATTCATTTATTTGGAAGATATGAAATCTAAAACATACAAGGCTTCACGATCTTCAAGCTTCTACATTTGACATTTGTTCTCATTCAATTTGACAATCTTGTATCGACTCTAGACAAGTTTATCATGTTTATTTTTATTTTCTTAAAGTGGGCTGCAAGTGAATTTTCTTTTATTTGTTGTTGTAAATTAAAAAAAACTTACATGATGGGTTACTCAAGTGCAGAAACGGTCGAAATGATTGCACTTTTCTTTGGAAATAACAATAACAACAAAAACAAATGTCAAATGTAAAAATTTGAAGATCATGAAGCTTTCTATGTTTTAGATCTCACCCTGTATCTTCAAAATAAATCGACCAAATTTAAAAATTCAAACAGGACAATATGGAGAATTGAATGGCCTTTCTATTAATTTGCCACTTAAACTCCTTTCCTATTAGAAATTTTTGAGGGGCTATGCCTCCCCCCCTTAGGTGGTTGAAGTTTAGGGTTCGAATTGCATGTCAAAAAATGTTCCCCTCCCAATACAAATGGACATGCTTTTGTGATTTCTCGAAAAATTATTTTCATGGGAGTTATTCAGTCTGTTTTATTTTCATTGGGCCACCCTGTATAATTTAGCTAAATGCATTGATGTTTTTAAGATATTAAAGTGTATCTGTTAGAAACTTCTAACAAGGAAAAAACCACAATCATTTTTAAAGACATACATAAGTTAATTAAAAGATTTGAATTAATTATGCCCTGCTTTGGTGTTAAAACAAGAAGGATGTAATTATAATTCTTCTTGTATTCTATGTAAAATTATCTAAAACTTCTCAGTTAATTATCACTTGGTCCTATTTATATTCACTGATACAAAGTGCATTTTATCACTTCAACTAATGATTCCTACCTACTTTCTTGTCAATTTCATTATAATTCTTACGAAACTAATTAAATTAATTAAAATTGACAAGAAAACAGGTATTCCTGTGATACTGAAATCAGTAGTTTGAATAACACGTAATGCAATATTTAATATTCATAAAAATTTATTTTTACTGAATATCAAGTAAGCATTGAAAGTTTTGAGAAACAAAACACCAACAGATTGACCCTAAAAATAAGCAACATTTTCCTAATTTGGCCAACTTTGCATGTTTTATAGCATGAAAATTAAAAGTTATAACCCTCTATAAATCTTAGGCAAAAAATTGCTATTGAGATATAAACAACAGAAGCTTTTCAGCAACACAACCAGATGCAAAACATCAATTACAGCATATTTAAGAGTTAAAATTAAAAATCCTGCAAGCACATTTTGCAATGGTTTATAAAATGTCAGAATAAACATAAACATATTATCGTGTACATCACTTTAAAATAATAATTACTGTATTTTTCTGCTATTAATAAAATTTAAAACATTCCTCGTTCCTTTATGCTCACTTAAGTTAATTAAAGTAGGTGTATGTAAAAACTTACATCACTAGCAGCACTACTTGTACTGGCAGTTACATCATCCTCTTTAGTAGGAATGCTCTTTTGATACCTTGATTGTCTAGCTCTAATTTCTTCCAACGATATGTCCTCAACAGGATGTATTATTTTACTAGCAGCACCCGTTGTTGCAATAGTTGCAACTTTGCCATTTTCACCACTACTTGTACTACTACTACTTGGCATGCTATTGTTTGTTGTGGGTGGTGCACTTATTGTAGCACCCGTGTATGCAGGGAATGTAGGCTTAGTAGTAGGCGAACCTATAAAATCAAAACAAAACACATTACATAATCACTACAGATCTATTTTTGTATGTAAATAAACTAACCTGAAGTAATAGGTTTGAAATCAGCACCAACAACTGGAGCTCCAGGTGATGATACAGGAACCGCACTTGGAAATAATGGTTTAGCAGGGCTCGCTTGTGCTTGCATCATTGCTAAATGTGGCGGCATCATATGCATACTACAATAAATTATTAAATTAAATTCATTCTTGGCAATAACAATAAAAACTTACCCTGGAGGCATAAACGGTGGTCCTATATGTCCCATAGGACCTATCATTGGCCCCATAGGCATCCCAGGAGGCATTCCTGGATGAACTGCTGGTTGCATTAAACCTGGGACTAAGCCTGGATTTGGCATCGTTCCAGGAGCAGTTCCCAATAATCCCTCTGGTTTCGGTCTCTTTGGCATTGGTTCATCATCGTCAGAATCTTGTGCACCTTGCTTTTGTCTTTCATGTTCTTTCAGATCAGCCGCTGGAATGCCTGTAAATAATAAACACATGCGTTGTTGTTGCTAAACAATGTTATAATTATAACTTACCTTCCATTCCATAAATTTCTATTTCGATGTTTGATCTATTTGGCAAAGAATTTGGTACCTTATCGATAGCTTCTTTATGGACTTGCATACAATGAATGGAAAGGCCAGGCCCTGTGTACAATTTTTTATGACAAATATGACACTTGAAATGCTTAGCTTTCTGATGTTGTATAAGAATCTTTTCGTCCTCAAATTCCCGGTTGCAGTACCTAAATCTGGTTAAGGAAAACAGGAGCTAAAAATAAATCGATCAACTCGTTAAATATAGCATATTGCGGCAGCGTGCGTCACAACTTGTTTTCGTGGAAAAAAGGATACCAGCACCAAGGTTTTGATTGCTTCTTCTTCTTACGACCCATCTTTTATTATTAGTAAACTAATATTTATAAAATCACAGTATATAATAATGAAAATTTCACTTATTTTAACTAAAACTGGACGCCAAAACTTTATCACAATGCACTAATGTCAATTCACGTACAAAATGGCGACACGCACTAACAATAATCTGTAATCTGCAACTGTAAAGGCTTTAACATAATAGTCAAAGGTAGTGTTACTAGATGGCGCTAATGTAGATTTCAATATTTATTTTGTAATAGATTTTAAAATCTTTACAATAAAATACGCTCCATCTGAGTACAACATTTATGTATATGAGAATTTTATTATTACAATTAACTTTAAAACTGTTAAGATATTTTTGTCAGGCACTTTTACAAGTTACAGCTAAAAAGCACACAAGTTTTTTTGTAATCAATAGGGGAACCAGAATATAGTTATCTATTCTATACGCTCGGGGAACTATGTCTCCAGAAAAACTTTATTATATTCTGTCGATCAAAGAAAATAAAAAAGCTGTTGGTACAAGGTAGCTTCTATGTAGTATGGAAGTTTTAACGAATGCTAATCCTACGTTCTTGTAAATCACAATACATGTACTGAGTGTTCTAAATATAAAAAATACTCAAAAAGATATTTACTGATTTAAATTTCTCGTATGGCTATTACTACCTAGTATAAGACAGTGGATTGAAAATTAAGAAATAAGTTTTATAAAATACTAGCTGCCCGCCCCGGCTTCGCAAGGGTGGAGTACCTAATGAAAAAAATAAGACAATTTTCCATTTCGAAATTAAATTACGATTAAAATAAAAGAAAAATCTTAAGAATTTATATACTTTATTGTAAAGCTTTGTAATAAACCACGCCATAACAAAAAAAAAAAGAAAGAGACATTAGCTAATTAAAGTGTATACGAATGTTGAAGTGTTGCAAGTTTCATAATTTGAATTACCTACACATTTTATGTTTAATTCAAATTCTTCTTTGATTTGGTACTTTAGAAGAATGTATTCGGAAAAATATGTAATGTACGACTTGTTTTGTGACTAAAGATCACAATAAATAAACACGTAGTGTGATTTTTGTATTATTCAAAAGGAGTTTTTGACCATTACATTTTTCAAATTACCTCAAAGTTAGGGAAAACTTCTTTACATACACTTCGACACTTTCGCCACCCTGCCGGCGGTGCCATCTATTGTATACTTGAACTACTCGAAATGACGTCTTTACGTCTTTCCGTACATTTTTTTGGAAATTTTCTTTTATACAAACCTTCTCCTGATAATAACAAACACAACAAAAAAAGAATTATCCAATTTAGTTCAGTCGTTGTGAAGTGATACGCCTTCATACATTTTTGCGATTCATTTTTATTTATATACAAGATTATTTGTTATTTTTTTAAATAGTCTCCCTCTAATCCTTTACACTTATTCCATTGCTTTTTCAGCTTTATTAGTTTCTTTTCAAACCTCGCCACACTTACAATTAAAGCTCTTGGCAGATATGCCGTAATGTACTAAAATGTGCCATTAGAGCCGAGTAATAGATTCAAGAAATAATTATGCAATATTATATTAACATAATGCTATATAATCAAACTAAAATCGATGAACATTTGTTAAAGAAATAACGATTTGCATGATTGAAAATGATATGCATTTTTATCTACGACTCTTCAATAATATAGTCGTTATACGCGTAATCATAGGGATATAATCATACTCATAAAACACTAGTGTTTTATGGATTTTATTCACTGGCGGTGTTTTGTTGGGTGCCTATTTATAGATATAAAAAAAATAGAAACGCAGGAAAACACTAAATTACGCACCACAGCTTACAATTTTTGATTTTGGAAACAAAGAAATGTGGAAATAATAAACAACTGCAAAGCCAGCTTAGTTAGCGACACACAAAAATGCTTCGGATCCTGTAATGTTGGTTGCCTATTTATAACGGGTGAATGTTTACTTCCGTCAAGAATCTGAACATCGTCTTCAGAGGATACTTGTATTCCAGGTCTAAAACTCTCTTTGTGAAAATTGTTTACTTTCATTGACTTCTACATATTCAGGGGAGTCCATCTCCAGATCTTCCTTAGAAGTGTTAGAATCGTAGATAAAACGTCGTATTCGACTCGCACATAATGGGCATTATTTACTCGGATGATTTACACACTCGCCTTCGGCTCGTGTGTAAACTTTATCCTCTTGAATAATAGCCTACTTTATGTGCCTGTTGAATAATATACTATTATATTGCATATACAGTGTGGTTGGTTTTTCATTATACATTCAATAATTTTGTTGGAATAAAGTCTTTAAAAAAATTTAAAAAGTTAAGTTAGATAGTTTCTTTGATTTCTTACACAGACAAAATGTAAAATAATTTGATAACTGGACTCGGCACACCAGCCTATTCCTTATGTCATTATGTGGCGTACTAGTCAGCCTGGATAATATTATCCTGGTTCAAAGTCTACTTTTGGTAATCTTATTACAGTAGAAGTTATTTATAACGACTTCGCTAATAATGACATGTTGGATATAAAGACGAAAAATAGAGCACACGCTTGGTTTTGCCTATACGCTAATGTAAGAATTATTCGTGTATATAGCGTCGTCGGTCATAACGACGGTTATACAGTCCTAATTTATTATTTTATATGTCGTGTATAACGACGACTGTACATGACTGTCATGTAATCATTACAAAATTTTGGTATTTAATTTATTAATAATGAGGTTACATAATTTCGAATGTTAATGACTATACGTAAAACCGTAACAAAACAAAAATAAAATAAACTTATTTGTTTGGTGCCTTAGCAAGTTAAATCAAACTTTAGTATAATGTAAATTATAATTCACGAGCTTTTTCAGGCGAAATTCCTGGTATAATTAAATTAAAATTTAAAAAAAGTCTGTATTTAATTTTTATATTCCGAAGCAGCATTATCGTCTGTAAAACACAGTAAAGCAAACAGTTCTATTCAGTTTGAATTTCTCGATACAGCAACGTTCGGATATAACGACAATATTTTTCCGGTCGTATGACTGCCGTTATAAGCGAATTCTACTGTATTACTGTTACGATCTTATTTATTGATCAATTGAAAAAAGCAGTAAGTAAGCAACGCTGCGTACTCCGAGTTAACTCCGTTAGCTCCATATCGTTCGATTTAGTATTCTTAGGGCAAAGGGTACTTATTCTATTTCGTTCGAGTAATAAAAGCAGTGTTTCTAGAGTTAACTCCGCAAACTCGGTGCTTCAAGAGACAGCTGGCAAAGCGAGTGTGCGCAAACGTCAAAAATTCAAATATGTAGTTCTTTGTGTTTTGTAGACTAAGTATGTTTTAGATTTCACATCCTGTATCTTCCAAACAAATCGACCGAATTTAAAAGTTCAAACGGGGCAATATGAAGAATTGAAAAGGCTTTCTAATGATGTGCTACTTGAACTCCCTTCCATTAGAAATGTTTGAGGGGTTGGCGCCCCACCCCCTACGGGGTTGAGGTTTAGGGTCGAATTGTACGTCAAAAACTGCCTCCGCTCAATACAAATCGACGTGATTTTACGTTTTCTCAAAAAATTATTTTCGTGGGAGTTATTCGGTCTGTTTTGTTTTCGTTGGGCCGCCCTGCATACGAAAATCTGTTTTGGCAGATAAAATATGTCGATAAATTTTCTATTCGATAATTTGCCTTTCAAAAAATTGTCTTTCGATGAATATGGTTTTGGTAAATTAACTTTCGATAAATCAACGTGAGCTCGCAGATAACAACATAGCATTCAGTGCATTATACCCTCACCTTTACTGTGTTGTTAGTTCGAACCAGGCCTTTCTCTACATTAACAAATTGAAACAATCGAAGACATGTTACATCTTGCAATACTGGGACTAGAGAACTTTCCAACCCAAAACGAATAGCGTTCGACAAATTTCGTTTGCTAAATTGTTGCGTATGCTAAAATCCAGTGTAGAGTTTCTACTACGTCCACCAGTGACTCGTTAGTGCAAAAGAACTGAATTCTAAATATCCGCTATATTATACGAAAAGATATCTCAATCAGTAGAGTAAATAAGGTTAAGTGAGTCTCCCCGCAAGGAATATATTATTGAGATCCCCAAGAAAAAAGTTACCCGTGATTTTCTGAATGTGACAGTTGATTAGGCCCCCCTTTGGAGCAGTGAGCTCCCCCACATGACGAAGTCTGCGAGACCCTTAGTATTTACTAATTTTATTTGATCTTAATGCAAAGAATTACTTTGTACTTATCTGTAAATAATAATCTTTCAATGCCGCCTTTACATTTTATTTGGCTGTCTTAATTTATGTCCTTCGTCATTTGATTGCATACAGCTCATAGATCGTTTTCGTACTAATTTTGGTATTTTAGTTTTTGGCTCTGATTGGTTCTCGATTCCAGGTGCTACGCTTCGGACAGTTCTCCGACGATATTAGATTCCTATTGAACCATAGTGGAATCATATTTCCAGAAATTACATTATTGATAAAAATTTAATTCAAACACATAAATCTATCATTTGTCACATTATTATTTTTATTACTTAATTTTAAACTATGTTTTATTATTAATTTCTAAATAAAACTGGAAGTGGCAAAATTAGTTATATTATCTGGTTGTTTTCAGCTGTTAGGTTTGTTATACTGTCAAATCGCAATTGCATTAACGAATTGGTATTGTCAATTCCATGACTTACACTGAAATATTATATTTCAGTGATGACCTACTGCATCAACCTACGTTGACGCTTGGAACGGCCGACCCGTTAGGCATTTTTTTTTTTGACAACGGTTCTCTAAGTGGTGTTACCTGTTAGCAATTTATTAAAACTACGATATTGTGAACCAGGGTAATTTTGGAATTTTAAATTGGTTTTGTCCACGAGTAGTGATCGCTATGACGCAATGCCGATGAAAAAGCTCCTGATTGGTTGATGCGCGTGACACGTCTTTGAGAGTGTTTCTCACTTACAAATTTTAGTTATTAAAACAGCTAGAAGAGTTTATCGGATTATGAAATAAAACAGAAAAAAAATCGGTAAATACGTTACAATATGATGAAATCTAGACAGGTGTAAAAATCCCAATTAAACACTCAAAAAAGTAATAGAGCAAATATTAGTGGCTTAGTGCAGTTTGCATTGGAATTACTATCATCATGTTTGTTTTCTTCAGTAAAATCTAATTCTTTCCCTAATTTCTTTAATTATTAGTATTACATGTCCTAAAAAATATAAAGTAAATTATGGTAATACTCTACCTTTTTTCCAAATATCTGATGCCATATCTTTCTTTGAATTTTCAAATATTATAACTTTTATTATAAAATTATCATAAATGGCGAGGTATACATACAGTGTGTAAAGCGACGAGTTAGCTTTTGCTGCGGGTGCAGTTGAAACATGGCAACCTGATTTTTGAGTAAATTTGGAACTTTTTCATTTTAAAATGCGTTTTTTAAAATTTTCCCCATTATTGTTGGTAACATCGAAATTATATTACTATTAGTGGAGGTTTAGAAACAAGCAAAAAATTTTATCAAGAGTGACATTTTGCCCTAAGACCAATAATAAAAAAGTTTTCCCTCTTGCGTACCCATTGCTTTACATACTATATGTGTTAAAAAAATTAGACTACCTTTAGACAATTTTGTCTATTGCTATAGAGTATTTCAGGGCAAACATTTGTAAACATTAATTACTATTTTAACAAACTAAACACTTTATCGCCGCCAATCTGTCTAGTTTTTGTGTGAACTCCCTTCATAAGAGCAGCGCCAGACTCAGCAGTAACTTCACTAGATATTTGTTTCCAGCTATTTGTGGAACAATACACAATTTTGTATAGACAAGGTGTCTCAGAATATCTTCTTTTATATAAGGCCCAAAAGCTTTTAATGAGCTACGCCTAGAGAATGCTTGGTGGGTTATTCTTGATCTGTACAAGGCCTTTCAGATGACTTTGTGCAGTCAGTATTTCAGCAACTGTACGTTTTAACCATATAACTAATAGAGACTTTTTTTATAGTAGTAGTGTTTATTCTATAAAAACATGTGATTAAAGCATTTGTTTCACCTTCGGTTTAACCGGAAATGCATCAAATCTTTTTTGCTTTAATAAAACGGCATATTTTTTTTCGGTTGATTGAATAGAGAAGCTTTTTCCAATTACAACGATGTAAGATAAGTGTTCTTTTATAGTAAAGCATACAGTGAGAACCACTTTTCATCTATATACTTATGTGTGGTTTTTATTTAGTGAATTCTGCTTACAACCTAAATCTACACCCTGAAAAATTGTCTTTTCTCGACCTTTATTGGCCACAAACACCTTTTACTTTTGCATTTTTCTTTTGTTATATCACACTGGTATTTTAAAATTTATTGTTTTGCAGGACAAGTATGACATTTTCAAAATCAAATTATTTCATGGTTACCCATCTACTATTTAACGAATTGCTTGAACCTGAAGGAAAGTGACAGACATATGCCTTACTCTTTACAATAAATTCTAAAGCTATTTATGTCAATAACATAACCTCTACATGGGTATCTTTTTATGTGATAGTGGCAAATGTAGCAGATAATTGATAAGGACCAACTTTTATCACTAGAAGACATTACTTAGAGGGCCAAAACGCAAGTGCTGATTTTGGGGGAATATGCCGGCCATAGCAAGAGCAGCAAAGGTTGATGCAATAGGCCATGGTCCATCCACGCAGGTAGTTCCATCTATCGAGTGTTCCAAAAATATTTACGTCAACGTTGGCTTTGGAGCTGAGAACGTATGTTATGATTTATCTATGTATCATGTAAGCAAAGAGAGATATTTTTGCATTCATAGCCACCCCTTAGACACTCGTTATAAAAAAATGTACTGTTGCTATTGTTTTGTTGTATTCTCGAGTTCTTTTCTATAACAAGTTGTTTGCAATACGCATTTATTCAAAAATAAAGTTTAAAGGAGTGACTAAACTCTTTTAAGGGGATTTGAGAGTCAGCCATCGAGCTTTGCATTACGATAATCAGAGTTTCAAATAAATTATGTTTATTTTTCTGCACAATGTTTAAAAAGCGTTGAGAGAGTTGTTCAATCCTTTTGAAATTTTTTATTTAAAAGCGTGCCACACTGCTGATCATTTAAATGATTTTTACTTAATATAAGTAAAGATAAATAATGTGATAAAAGTTATGCAAAAACTACAACATTATCTGATGTGATGAGAATGAGATCATGAGATATAGATTTGGCTTTATTTACAGTGATAGTTATCAGTCATTATTGTAAGATGTCTAGGCTTAGATGGATATAATTAAAAAGATTCAAATTTCATAGAAGGTGTGTTTCCTGTCGTCCAAGCTTTAGTAGTAATAATATATATAATAATATTAACGAATTCTTATCATAAAGAATGAAATTTAAAAAATTAAAGTTTAATGCGGGATGAGATATCAACTCCTGCCGTAAGAAAGAATCTTGAATTTTGTATTTTATTAGATACGTAGATCATATTTAATAAAAATAACCAAATATTCTGCAATAAATATGTATAGCAAACAAATTCTAAATCCGGTAACGTATTACACGTAACTGACCACTTACACAATTGTATAAATTTAACATTCTTTATAAATCTATTACTATTCCAATAAAGGAAACAAAAGAAGGAATTCTAGTCAGATATTTATTTCCAATCTTAGTAAGAATACACATAAATATTAAATTATGGACGAAACGGGTTTACACAAAATCATGATAGGGCCAATTTACAGCTACTTTCACGCAGTTTTACAACTCACGATTTTCTATCTTACATCTAACTTGCTGTTTCAGAAAGATCGATTATAATAGATACATGCATGTCGTAGGTAGGTATAAAACGTAAACAAATACAACAGTTAGGTCGTATCATTAATTTAATGAATGTTGGCTGTCTTGGTATATGCTGCATAAATTTCTTGACAACAGTATTCTGTACAAATTATTGTTTGGTTTGGTAATACTTACCTTTAAGCAATTCGAATAAAAAACAAATATGAGATTCTTGTCACCAAAATGTAAAGTTATAAAAGCTCAGCTGTATATCAAATAAAAGTCCACTGACCTTTTTGTTTCACATTCATTATAAGAGCTTTAACTTTTTATAACATTACAAAAATTACTATAGGACCCTATCATTAGCAATTTTAAAACTAACTTAAGGTAGTTTTTTCTTTAAAATTTCTTTATAAATTAACGTTTTTATAAAGTGTTCCAAAGAAAAGTGACAAATAATTAGCAGTGTTGTTCTTATATTGCACAATTATTTCTTAAGTAGTGTGTGCACAAGGCATGCTGTGTTCTTACGCCTGTTTTTAAATTACAACATATAACATCATTAGGGAATCATTATACTTACAGCATAAAACGAAAAGGATCGTATTTTCACGATCACGATCAAAGCTGGTGAAGATAAACATCAAAATGATACACACCAAAAAGCTATTGAGTAGGATTTGTACTCTTCTAGAAGTTCTTTTATGACATATAATTTAGAAACTTGTAACTAATAAGTGATAATTGATACTTATTAAGCATACACTGAAATTTATAACGAATGCATTATCTATAAACTTTGTACAAGGTCTAATAGCGCATTCGGGAACAGAAAGTAAGACATCTATACAGACATTTTTCCAAAATGACATCGTTTTTTAGATATTATCAAATTTTGCTGCTTTACAGAATTTTAGTTATAATTCCTCCTTTTTGAGACTTTTGCAATTATCTTATAGTTATGTGTTGGAAGTTGCCCATACAAAATTCACTTCGCTTATGCTTATCAAGATTCATAAATAATAAATGAAAGGTAGGTCATCCTATTAGCCAGTTAGTAGTCATTTGTGAGCCCAAAGATTAAATGTTATTTTTATTATGTTATAAAAATTTATGTTCGAAATCAAGAAATTCTTAAACGTGTAGGATCACAACATACTGTCACTTACGGACTTTGATACTTATCACTGATTGTTTCATAGATATTAGAAGAACAAGAAATCTTTAATTTGGTATTGCAAGACTTCTAAAAACTTGACTTTTCTCGAAAACGATGCATTCCATGAAAAAGATCTCCTTATTGGAAAGAAGGCATATCCTGAATTAAGGCCGGAGATTTACTGTTTTTAATAATTCTATCATTGGTGACCTACAGACATTACATGTTTTCTTGATGATGTATGTAAATTAATAAAGATTGTGAATCATTGATTTAGATCGATATCTCCAAATTTCTTACATACTGCTGATATCTTCAATAGTACATTAAGGTTACCTTTGATCACCGAATAATAGAAACAATCTCCAATGTGATATATTAATGCAACAACAACAACAACAACATTTAATAGACATCTTTTGCGTCAAGGAGTAATTCAACATTCTATTTAATTATCTTAAACTGTTTTTAATATTTGGAGACTTTTAGAATTTCTTAATTAGATTTGATTATTAATCAGTGTATACACTATCTCTATGGATTGCAATTCCGAAAAATGAAAATATTCAAAGCAATAATTTGTAGGTGGCATTATTATTTCGGTATAATGTGTTCTTTATTGCGTAGAAACATACATAATACGGACAATAGAGACGAAGTAGGCAACAAAACAAGGTAGGAATAGAGGCAAACCTGAAACTATAATGTTTGTCTAAACAATGGAGATTCTTCCTTTAAACAAATATCAAAATACCTTTAATTAGTCATTGACAAACTCAGTTTTCTAAAATAAATCGACCAAAACTCTTTGGCGTACTTTGTAATTAGGTATGTTGTACTGTGCAAAGTTAACTGCTACCCTCAGTCCATATAGCCTATTGCCCAAGCGGCAATAAGATATGCTGCTTAAAGAGCTGATGTTTTCAATATTATTTGCCGTTGTGAACGACAGTATAGACTCTACAGGTTTCTAGCATGTTCTCGGATTTAAAAACCGCAGCACCAAAGTGCACTCTTAGGGGACTTGACTAACGTTTCAAGGAAGCCTATGATAACTATCATTTCGAAATATGATAGTATTGAAGTAATTGTTAGAGGGATATGCGAGTAGTCTGTAGGTAGGGCAGTGACAATTCCTATGTTCCTTCTGTTCATTCTGAATAGAGTGTCTCAACTTTTAAACGAAAGCCCTCTAATTAGGAGTTTTGTCTGCCTATAAGCTAGTATGTTAGTAATTTACTATGAAATTTCTCGAGTCCCATCTGCAATGTTCAGTATGTCTTAAAACCCATAATAAGCCACCTAGTAGCACCACAGAACCATTGAATATGGTTATCTAAGCAGTAAAGACCTGTAGAATCGCTTGACTTTTGGTTCAAACACTGATATGCTATACAAAGATTGTCTTGTATATAAGCTAAATAGATTTGATAGCTGCGAGGTTAAGCACAAGATTCTCTTGTAGACATATCAGTTTTAACACAAACGTAAGTTGGAAGAATGCGATCATTTCTCGCTGTGGAGAACAGAATGCTTCTTACCTACGTCTTTTTCCTAAAACCCAATTAATTTGCCATATCGTGTATAGAACCCTTTTTGTTTCTGCCTTAGTAATACATAAAAGCATCTGCGCATATTTTCGTCGTTTTCTAAGAAGAAATTGTATCAAGGCTCTAATAACCACTGTGTAGAGCAAGGGTGGGGAAACTTGACTTAGGGCCCTTGCACGGACCGAAATTTCCAGGTCCGGCCTGACTGGAAGTAAATATGAAGCGACTCGGCAGAAACCCGGTACCTTCATGGCCCGAAGAACCCGGACGGCTCTTCAGACTCTCCAAACGACCCGATAGGACCGGGATAGGCACGAAAGCCCTAATAAGCTGGGGAAGCCTGACAGGTCCGATAAGACCGAACAACTCGACAGGTGTCGACATAGTTCTGGGCCAGAAAAAGGTCCGACCAAACCTTTCAGCCCGTGTAGGTTCCTACGGTGCAATACGAAACTCCCCCGCTTTGTTCAGTATAAAACTAATGCCCGTTTCAATCCGTACAGAAATAATTCGCGTCTTGATCAGCAAAAAAAAGTTCTTTATCCGGTGCAGTACGAAGATTCTTCTCTTCAGTTTAGTTTGACAATAGTGCTTAACGCCTGTGAAAGTCAGCACGACAATTCTTAGGTGCGGTTCGGTACAAAAATGACCCGTCTGAGTCAGTACAAAAACGATTTTGGTCCGGTTCACTTCGGAGCAGTAGAAAGACAACGGCCCAAAAAGCCTCACCGATTCGATAAGATTGACAGGTCCGACAAACCCGATTAGCCCGACAAGCCCGACAGCTCCGAATGACCCAAACGGCCCGACACATAGGCCCGTAAACACCGATAAGTTTTTAAAATGAGGCCAAACCCGACCCGAAGCCGAGCTTTGGGCCGGGCCGCACAAAGTCCCGACTAAAACACCCGGCCCGTGCTGGTCTCTAACTTGACTCCTGGGGCCGAATTGGCTCTTATAAAAGCAAAAGCTATCTTTGAAGCAAAAATGTAACCAAATAATTTAGTTTTGACATTTAAATTATAAAATATACAAACTCTCTTTGTCTATACCCAGCCCTGGAGTAAAATCATCAAAGTACCTTACTTTGTTTTGTTGTTAGGATTAAGGTTTGTTGACAAAATTTTATCAGTTAAGTAGTTATAATAAAATTCCCTCACTCCAGATCATCCAAATCATGAAGTCTTAAAGGCAATGTATTGTGATTTCTTTCAGTTTCAATTATAAAAATGTTAATAACTAGAGCTGGGAAAATGCATATTTGCATGTTTTTATCCACGAAGTATAATATACAGTTAATCTCTAGTGCGTGAGCTCATTTTACTGTTCATTGTCCAGATAATTAATTTTATTTTAGTTGTACGGTATATAGTACATATAGAATGTTTTCGGTATAGATGCATACCTGAGAACTTGTCTGGATAAAACGAATATATGAAACTTCACAGTTCAAAAATGCATATTTTAAAGTTTAAACCACGAAAATAGTCATATACACTTGTTTGTAAATTTTTTTCACACATTTTTATCCATGTTAGCTTGAAATTTTCTTTATTGCTATAAATACCTTTCCTCTAATATTTCTTAGAAGAATAGATTTAGGTAATAGCAGCTGTAACTAATTGTAAGTATAAGCATATCTACAGGGTGTCCCATAAATGCCAATAAAAACTTTAGGTAAACATTTTCTTCTATGAGTGCTTATTGCAAATCTGCAAAAAGAAAATTTCTCCTCAGCTTAGTTTTTTTGTACAAGTGGTCAGAAGTTAACATCTTTAACACTAAATAAACAAAATATAAAGAATCAAATCCAAATTAACCCATTAACAATTCAACAAATACATCTGTTGAAACTACAATTTCGCTTAATAAAGTACAGAACTGTTAGATTTCTCTTTTTAAAGATGCTGTTAAAAATTAAATTTCTATCAAAAAATAGATTTGACAAACATGAAATTGGTTACCAGCAATTTTTTCAAGTTTTGACAATTTTATGGGCCATTATCACTGGACTAAAATTGATAAATCTTTGATTTCTTGTCATACTTTGGTTTTTGTATTTGAATAATTTTGTATTTCCCTGCAGCAGCGTTGCCAAGTTTAAATTTCTTTTTTTTTTTGGTTCGTGTGACAAATCTAAGTACGTTGGAAGATTCGTGTTTTCAATTCTGGCATCCTAAGAGGTTGAGGAAGGCTGCTACATAAAGCTTTATTGGCATTTACGGCACACCCTGTATAACACATATTAATGTACCACTGTATGTTTTATGCATATATTACTGAACTTCTGAGGCATTTTTTCGTGTATATATGCACTTTATCCACAGTATATCTGCCTAGCTTTATTCATGACAAGCAAATGTAGTGGAAGAATCAGCATTGTTTGTTACTTACCTTGGTTTAATACAGTTACTGTGCTTTCCATCTAGATGCATAGTTTTTGCTACTGTAAGCGAAATATTCTAGAAGCTAATGTCAATAGCTCGAAGCAACTACTAACATCATGTTGATTTAGTTGTTCGAAAGTATAGGTGAAAAGAAGTTATTTGGCCAGATACGAGTCCCGTGCATTTGGCCAGTTTGGGACTAGAGTCCCACCTCATATTGAGTAATTTTAGCAAACGGTAACATCTTGTTTATGATGTTAGTTAAAAGTTGATAGTCCATATGCACCGTGTAAAGTCGGCATGATTTTTTACCAGGTCTCTCGATAGGCGCAGGTGTCATGATACCATGTAAAAATTTAACATGTGCTAACAGTTTAAAACCAGATGCAATTTGTCTAATGTTTGTCAAAAATAATAAAAATTTAGTCGACATGATGTTCTAGCAGACCCAAAAAATGTTATCAGCCACTTATTGGCCAGAAAATCAAGCCAATGGCGTGTAACATGTTCTTTTAAATGAAAAATCATGTCGTTGGCCAAATATTCCTTAAAATGCATAAAAAGTATGACAAGCTTTTTCATTCATATACCAACCCTTGAAACGATTATAAAATAATACAACTAAAACATAAAAAAAGAGAAATAAATGAACAAATTAAATTGTAGTAGTTTCGATTAACCTACCAAATTTTGTAAAAAAATGTAAAAAATGTGACCATTTAAAAAATACTTTTTTTTGGGCACCCTTTATTTTTACATTACAGCATTAAAACATTAAATGCACATTTTGAATGTCTACAAAACAAAAAAAAAATGAAAATCGGCCAAGAAATAAATATTTTACAAAGGTGGTAAATCTTTAACGAAGACACACTGTATTTTTGTAGTATAATACTTACTTTGTTCCATTATCTGATTGGTTTACAGGTTTTAAGGTCTCTTTTTAAAAATAAAATAGTTTTTGTTTTTTTTTAAATTCTTTGTTGAAAAAAACCCTAAAACCTGTGAACCAATCAAATACTATATCTATAAGGTAGTGAATAATAATATTATCTTACTTTGTTCCTTTAATTTTGCTGGCTCCTAGAGGTTAGTGTAGGTTCAATTCGCAATGTTAATATTAGTGTGTTTACTTTAGGAGTTTACTAGCTTTAAAAGAGCCTGATGTGTCTTAAATGGGCAGATTTTTTTAAATATCATATCTTTTAAAGAAATTGATACATACCACGTGTACCAAAATGATTGAGGACAATTTGAAACTTTCGCATCGACGTTCAGTAATTTTTGCGGCTTGACGTTGGCAGTATGTTCTTATTTGACAGAACCTTACAGTGCAGTGCGTTAGTTGTTGTTTATACGAGGGCTGTTTGACGGAAGTGTGACATTTCAATAAAGAACAGGTTTAGCCTAGATTTTTTTTATTATTTTTCAACATAGTTCCCTTCAAGTGCTACACACTTAGTCCAACGACTTTCCAATTTCTTTAAGCCTTCTGAGAAATGTTCTTTTGGCAACTCGTCAAAATAGGCCTGCGTTGCAGCAATAACCTCTTCATTTGATGCGAATTTTTTTCCTGCGAGAGATTTTTTCAAATTCGGAAATAAAAAAAGTCTCTTGGGGCCAGATCCGGTGAGTATGGTGGATGGGGAAGCAGTTCGTAGCGTAATTGTACCAATTTAGCGGTTGCAATTGCAGATGAATGAGATGGGGCGTTGTCGTAATGAAAGAGCACTTTCTTACGTGCCAAATGTGGGCGTTTTTTCTTTAAGATAACATCAAAACGGGTCAATAAATCAGCATAATATTGGCCAGTTATTGTTTTACCCCTTTCCAAATAGTCAATATGGATTATGCCTTTAGAATCCCAAAAAATAGTCGCCATGACCTTATTAGCCGAGTGACCAATTTTAGTCTTCTTTGGTGCACGTTCGTCTGGTGATATCCATTGTTTCACTGTTCCTTTGTCTCAGGGGTATGGTGGTGGATCCAGGTTTCGTCAACAGTCACATATCGGCGAAAAAACTCAACTGGATTACGTTGTAACATGACCAAACATTGATTTGAAGGTTGAACACGAATTCTCATTTGGTCCACTGTGAGTAATCGCGGCACCCATCTTGCCGATACCTTTTTAATATACAAATGTTCGTGTAAGATATTATGCACCCGTTCGATTGAGATGCCAACAGCATCAACTATCTCGCGCACTTTCAAACGTCGATCAGCCATTACCATATTATGGATTTTGTCAACGATTTCCTTAGTAGTGACCGTTTGTAAGGGCCCGGGGCGTTCACCATCGTCAGTGCTCATACGGCCAGTTTTAAATGAATTAAACCACTTGGAAACCATTCCATGCGATGGAGCAGATTCACCGTAATATTTCCGTAATTTCTCCTCAGTTTCTTTCACTGTTTTTCCACGTAAAAAATAATGTTTAATTAAAACACGAAATTCACGTTTTTCCATATTTACAAAATAGCACAAACTTGATTGATTTCTATGACTGCCAAATGTATACTATTTCACAGATTGACATGAAATTTGGAGGTTAAGCCTCTAAAAGACTGACGTATATGCTAATGTTTTCGATTTACCGATATCAGCGCCATCTAGCGGAAAGTCACGCTTCCGTCAAACAGCCCTCGTATTTGTTTTTGTGAAAATGTGAATGATGTAAAAATTATTGTATTTAATTGTTTTGTACTGATCGTTATGACACTGTTTTCCTATTATTTTCTTTTTATGTACATGATTATAAAATAAAATAAATTGTTATGATAATTATTATTTATTAAACAATTTTTAAAACTGTAAAATTTATAAAAGATACTGATTCGAGGTACACAAGGATGAGTGAATAAGTGCTGCCAATCTTTAAATATACCTTATTTCTGTGACGGGAATTTTCAAACTGTCCTCAGTCATTTTGGTTCACATGATACTATGTAAAATATTAGGATCCGAACAGGATTTTAACCTTTAACCGTCGGCTTTCCATGCCGATGCTCTACCAATGGCGGTCACAGGTTCAAATTGTGTTCATCAACTTTTTTAAAAAATTAAATATTAAATCCATAAAATCTCAAACAGAGTTGAATTTTAATAATTGATCAATCCTTTGCAGTGAATAAGAAAAATATTTAAATTATTACAAGATGTGTTTATTCAAAATGGCCACTTAGATTTTTTGGAATTTTCAGATTCTCTAATCAAAATATATTTAATTTTACTTTATTTTCCTCCCAATTAAAATTTATTTAGTATAGTCAAGGGATAATGTAGCAAATCCAAAAGAAATAAAAAATAGAAATAAATATCCAGAAGTGAAAGTAAAAAAAGGGAAAAACATCCAAAGTGCATTTTAGTAAATAAAAAAATAAGAAAACAGTAATCAAGTAAAACTAACCATTTTATAACCGTTATTCGCATAAAATAAACTCGTAAACATTAAAATTACAAATAAGTACCCATTTTAAGAAATTAACGTGAGTACTGACACTTTACACACTAGTAATTAACATGCAAATAAACTATTTTGACGGAACTTAACATCCTGTCAGACATCATATATTAATAATTAATGGGATTTCTTGTAGTTGTATGTTTTACCTTCAAGAGGTCTTTAAAAAAATTCAAAACTAAGTTTTAAATTAAATTTTCATATTGTTACTAAAATACTGTAGTGGTCAGTTTTAAGCAGTTCTAATATAGTAATAAGAGGTAGGTAATAGCCAGTGTGAACTCACTAAAGAAAAAAAAAATAAAAAATTTCTATCAGTAATTCTTAATTTCCCAAAATAACATAAGAAATTTTCAGTATACATGTAGGAAGACTTCATATAAAGGCAATTTCTCGATTTTAATAAGGTATAGGACGAGCAAAAAATTTGTTTTATAGCCCAATAATTGCTTAGTTCCAGTTTTATCATGATAGCGGTATAATCTTTTTCTCCACACAATTATTTATCACTTAGTAAATACTTTGGCACTTCAGCCTGTAAAATTGAGACGATAAAAAGTATTATATTAGCAAAAAGGAAAAAGAGATTAATCGAATTTTGTTACTATCTAGTTTTTGCGGACCAAAAACCTAAAAGCTCCGACGATTTTCAAAAGGCTCGATTAGAAAAATTTGACACAGCCACTACGTAAATTAAAAAATAACAGAAAACATAATCAGTTCTTAAATAGGTATAGAAATCTTCATATTTCCCTATGGCAAAAGAAGTTTTCTAGAAAAAAACTAGAAAAATCAATTTGTTAGTCTTATAAATTTTAAAATTATAATATTCAGGTTAAGTAGTACATTATTGACCACTGTTTCTCCTGGAACGTTCGAAGGTAAATGGAACTTATTTTATACACATTATTCTAAATTAATGCCGATAACAGAATCAGTTTCATTAGGATATTTGATGGACAAATCGTGTTCTTTAGAGATAAACAAATATCACAGCTTCCATTAAGTGCTGCTTTTGATGTACACCCGCTTTCTGTTAAATCCTCATAAAATAAAAAGGATTATTATTGATTCTGAATAATAGAAAAAGATTTTTATTGTAATTATTAATGCTTAATACAGTAAACAACAACAAACTAAAATTTACATAAATCTATTATACGGCTGTTACCTACCTACGCTATGGTTCCATTTTCTTTTTTTATTAAAAATATAAAATTCCCTAAAAACTTTTTCATAATTTTCAATAAATTCTTTTTTATATTTACTAATAAGAGTATCAACAATTCTAACAGGACTAGAGAGATACTTAGCGCATTGAGGTAATAAATTAACAGAACAAGTTCGTTTATAATGATTCATTTGCACGAGTTCCCGAGGCAAAAAGTAAGTTTTTCTTATTCCCGGTTTTAAAGAGTCTAGAGCGTAGTGATTAAAAACCGTTAAAGCATTCTTGGAAGAAACAAAACTTTTTCCGGATTCACCTTCCTCACTAAATTCTGTCCTTTTTGTATATTTAAAAAAGAAGACAGCGTCCTGATTATTTCGTGTGGTGGTCGTTTCTTCTAAGAAGTAAACGTTCTGTGCTGAAAACGAGGCGTACTCTTCCTGTAAATGTGGGGCGGAAGCAAAAAGGTGACCTAAGACTTCCTCCCAAGTGTAAAATCGCTTTGGAACAATTATCTCGTCTATGTCAACCGGGATAACAAAGTGTGACGAACGAAGATTACGGTACAAGCAGTCGTTGTATGCCATCAGCTCATTTCTACGTTTTTGCCATATTTTTCGTTCGAATACTTCTGTGTTGTTAACAGTTAAGGACGCCTCACGTCTAATTCCCATATCTAGGAGTTTCACTGTTACATGATTATGACTCTGTTTATTCTCTTTAATGCTTCTGTTATGTCTTGCATCAAACTGCAATGTTACATTTTCTATACCACTTTCTTCCCGTACAATGTTTTCATTATTCATTTCAGACGCTTGCCTTGCAATTATAGCAGATTCACGACGGGAGATTCGTTTTTTCTCTAGTAACTCATTTCCGTTTAATTTCCTCTGGAAAAATTCTTCTATATTCTGATAGTACTTATATAGAAAATTCCCCTTATATTTGTACCGATAAAATTGTAAAATTCGCAGCACGTTTTCAGGAACTTTATAGACGAAAAATTCAAATTTATTTGCTCCTAAAATTTTATTCATTTCTATCCATTCGATTAAATGATTCGAAATATCTTTGGTAAAGTCTAATGGTTTTACACACACCGTCATTGAAAATTTCTTATTTGAATTTAACTTCATTTTACTTGGACGGATAATTTTAAATTTTGTTTTACTTAATTTACAAGGCTTTATATTTAAAGAAAGTAGTTTTGGTATTGTACTTTTTGGTATGTAACAGGAGATCAAAACTGGATTAAACGTATTTTCATCTCCCACGTGCCATTTATTGTGCCAAATGTCTGTTTTTACTGCTTTGGTTATATGGTAAGTGTTGGTTTCTAGGACTGTTTGGCAGTAGAGGGTCTGGTTCCAGGTACCTGAAACAAATGAAATTAGATAATATTTTTTTTATATAATGCAAAAACAAAGCAATTTTCTCAGAACGTTTTAGTAACAGACATTTCAATAAAACGGAGTTAAAAAAAATTGAACTGCTAGTAAGTGTACGTAAATCTTCCAAGACAGTATTTTAAACCAGTGTTTTTCTAGGTAAATGAAGAGTGACAGATCCTTCTGCAAAATAGAGAAGAATATTTCAACTGTTTGCACCAATTTAGCTATAATAGTAGACCTTAAATGTAATTTAGTTATTTATGTAATTCTGTAAGCAGAACAGTTCAACACATAGCTAAGGTACTCACCTACAATACAAAACATTTATATGTTGCTCACTAATCTTAAAAGTAGTAACATTCTACTAATATTGGCTATTATTTTTTGCATTAACACTCCGTCGTTAATAATGAATTAACAGACTGGCCAGCTAGTTAAGACTAAAACAACTTGAGAAAATTGTGCTAACTTTCTAAAGGCACAAATACAATCATTTAGAAGATTGGATTATTCCTTTTGACGTATCGTATTATTTAATTAATAAAAATCTAATTTGAAAAAAATGAATAATCTAATTAGATTGAATTGAATTAAAATAATGAACACGACATAATACCAATTTACTAGTTTGTAACAATTTTATCTAATGTAACTTACGATCTTCTGACACTTCTTTATCATTCTAGAAAACGCTTTATTCATTAGTAATCTTCCACACAGGCCAATCCAGTTTCATTTATCCGTTGCAATCTTTCAATTTCTCTCTTTTACCACGAAGACTGATATCTAATACCAACAGACACATTATTCTGTTGCCATCTAGTTTTCTGGCACCAGTGCCATCGTAACTATTTAACCAATTATCTGACAAGAAGACACGGGGATCTTCCTTGAACTCTAAACCAGGCATGGAAGATCTGTTCGAATTCCAAAGAATTCATATTTGTTCTCACTTGGCGCCCCAGGAAATCGTAATCGTGTCGCCAAAGATTCAGGCCTCAGGTCTCTTGCCGAGAAGATGGCTCTGTCTGGCACATTTGAGTGCTATATTGCGTTTCTACTAGATGCTGTAGAACGGGTTCAGTTTGGTGGAATGGAACTGTGTTGGAATTACGTCTTTGCAGAAGAACGGTATAATGAAATTTGATATGGTGGCATGAATACAAATAGCAAAGAAATGCCGTTTTGCATAAACTTACTATTTGAGTGGTCACATTCAAGTCAATATGTTTTCGTTACAACACAGTTATCCGGTTTTGTCGCATTAAAGCTGAAGCTGTGTGGACGCTATGATTTAATATCATGGGTTTCTGTCATCCCGCCACCCTACTTAGTTTGATCCATTTCATTCTTTTTTCTGCTCTTATCTTTGCGGCTTATTGTTGATTTCCTGATGTGTCTTAGTCAGCAAGACCAAACGATACTTTCATAGCTATTACAGCACCGTCACTTACAGAACGCAATGACTATAAAAAAGACAACCACAACCGATGTCGTCTCATTTAGGTCTGACATCAACTACACCATCAAAAAGTTTTTTTTCAAAATTTTTGACTCCAGTATTGCTCCAGCGTCATCACCAAAAACAGGCTAAACCCATACACGAAAGCATCTCATTACTAACAAAGAAAAGTCTAACTGCTGCTAAAATGAGGAAAATGCGAAAAGAACAATTTGCATTCATGACCATGGTTAACTGATCTCGCAAATTAAGATGTATCATGGAAATAATCGAAACGAATAGTCGTTTCTATCAGAATGGTTCTGTGATTTTTCAGATATTAAACCAATATTGCAAAAGACGATACTAAATTTGTTGAATCCAATATGGTGACTTAAATTACCGTTTGTAGTTAGAAAAACTCACTACACTTACAGTCTGTAACAAAACTCTACGTACAGTAGTGTCAATAGATATTAATCTAAGATAAAATAAATTTCACTAATTTTTCTGTGCAGCAATATTTTATTCATATAATAAAAATGGAATACAAAAAAAATAATGGAACATTTTGTTTAAATTTATAGTTTATAGCAACAAAGAACGATACAGCTGCAGGTATGAACCTACGAAGTCTACGTACAGCTGCTAAATTATCATAAATAATAATAACAAGATTGAATTAATATTTGGTAGCAGAACGTCATGCTTTAATGTTTCAAAGAGTTGCGTCCGGTAATTTGTCGTTTGCTCAATCGTCGTTTTAATACTTCCCAAAACTACTCTATTACGTTTATATCAGGCGATTGGGTAAGTGAATGGAGTTACTTTGGAACGTTTTATAATAACCATTTCTTTGCTAATTGCGATGTGTTTGGGATCTTGATCTTGCTGAAAGACCCAGACATTACCAAGCTACAATTTCTGTACACTAGCTGGCAGACTTGCTTTTAGAATACCGACATATCTATACTTATCCATAGTCCCATCAATAAATATAATATTCCCAACACCAGACAGCAACATACATCCCCAAAAAAGAACGGATTGATCGCCCTGTTTCACAGTTGAGGATACATTTTTCTTTGTATAGTGCACATTGGGTTTTCACCAAACCTTAGTTCTTCCATCTGACTGAAATATGTTAATCTTCATTTTGTCCGTGAATTCCACCTTGTTGCACAACGTTACATAAATTCATATCTTGATATTTCTTTGCAAGCTCAAGCCTTTCAGTTTCATTCTCTTTAACGATATATGGTTTATGTCGTGCACTACGGTTCTATATTCCGATTTTTTCAACACTCTGCAGATGTACTATCTTTTCAGTATCTAATGCAATATGGTTAGCCAAATGTGCAGCAGAGATCTTTGGGTCACATCTGACTTTCTTCACAATATCCCTTGGTTTGCGACATGTAAGCAAAGTAGGACGGTCGCTACGCGGTTTATTTTCAACACTTCCGGTGCTGTTGTACTTCTGCAATATTGTTTGAACAGAGGAACGTAATTTATCAAATCTGATATTTCACCTAAACTTATACCATTACTTCACTTAACAATCAACGCTTGGATTTTATTTTATTTACAGAATATATACTAACAGCTTCAGATATATCTAGTTTACAATTGGTACATTATATAGAACACGGGGATTCCCTGACTTATTTAATGTTTTATTACAATACAAGTTTGCTACCCGACGTGGTTCTATTCTTAACCTACTTTTTCTGTGGTAACTAAGGATTTATGCTGATGTACGAAGGTTTTCGTTACAGATGTATGTCAAAGACATCGATAAAAATTAAAACAGGAACAACTAACTTAAGGACAAGGTAGAGAAACACCAAGAGAAAAGAAAACAGTAACAGTAAAAGAAGAAAGAAAATGCATAAAAAGGACATAGTAAAAAAGCGGCATGGTTAGGATAGATATGATAATAAATACTGCAAAAAGAAAAGACTAATAAAAAAGAAATGGTTCATATAAAAAGCCCAACTAAAAAGGCAGAAGAAAAAATCAGAATTAGAACAGCTAGTGATATAAGTATAAGGAAAAAGAGGAGAGTGAAGTAAATAATTTTTATCAAGTTTTTTTTCTTGTTTTTTTTTCTACCTTATATGTGGGAACGCGAAGAGATTTCATATTTAAGGCTTGTCTTAGAAGATTTGCTAATAAACGATAATAAAATGACCAAGAGAAAGTTTTTTAGGTCTCACAGAAGCAAAGTCAAATTAATTTGTAATTAAAATATTCACGCACGTTTTAGTATCGACTTTGGCATTCAGATAGGTTATGTAATGAAGTGGTTATAAATACTTATATAACCATTATTTAACATACTTACAACTCTGTTCCGGTATCTATAGAATTTAGTTTTACTCGGAAATAACGCATTCTATGAAAAAAACATACGAATAAAATAGTTTGTTTTACCACAAATACTAAGAATCGGTTGCTACATCAAACTCTAACACTCTGTATCTTAGGAATTAGATGTATATTCCTAAGAACTTTTTTTTTTATTATTTTGATTCTTTACAATTGATTAAACAGAAATTGTTTAAATATTACCCAAAGATTTGAGTTACAGGATATTTACCTACTTATTTGAATAGAAAATTATATGTGGGTACATCACCTTATCTAATTAAAACCTATTTCAAATTTTAAATTACTTTGACTTTAACCAAGTTATTATTATTAAATATCAGTGATAAGTTTAAAGTTGTCAGTTAACAGGCAGTTACAATTAAGTTAAGTTAAAGCTATTTCAATTTGCTTTAAAAAGAACACTCTGTATATTAAGATTTTACCAACTGTACAACGTTGCTCTTTATTAAAAACCTGGAGTTTTGCACATTTTTTGTTATGTTACAATACCAATTAATTTTGCAAATGTCTTGTCTAAGATAATATATAACTGCTTCACATTATGCAGAAAAGTAATCTAAAACTTTTTTAAATGAATGAAATGTTACAATATTGATGTATGTAGGTGGTACTCATTAGTTTTAATTTTTTTCTATATCCGACTAGATGATCTAAACTGTTAGAATATTAAGTTTTGTTGCTAATAATACATCCAAACTATATGCAATGCATAAAATTAGGTTGCTTTAAATGCCCTGCTGCGAAGAAATGAATGAACTGGAATAGTAGAAAGCTTAGCAGCTTCGTCTTGTAATCCGGAAGAACTAATATTTGAATGGTTAGTAAATTACAATAAACCCACTACAAATGTGTGAGAATTCTCTCTAATGATATTTATCATTTGTAATTGTAAATAATTTAAATTAGTAGGAATGAATCAGCAAAACTATTTATAAATATTGAAAATAACATGCGGTCTATAAATGCAATTTGATGAGATGACAAATTTTATAAGATTACAATTTTTATCTTCTTTAAAAGCTACGAGAAAGTCCCAATTATAAACATTATGTTATGCAAAATTATCATAATTTAATAAATTACGGTCGTAAAGATATCAGCGTATCTACCTAATGATGTTCATTTTACTGTTTGTTAATAACACGGTAAAACTAGAAATCTTCAAGTTTTTGCTAATCATCTAGCTACTGAAGTTTCAGTTAATTTATTTTATAATTTACTGTAGGGCTAATTAAAATTCATTCAGGACTAAAACATTTTTTCTGAAGGTTTTAATTTCGTCTTTTTCTATGGTAAAGGCCTTAGTTTATCGCTGAAGCACTATCTCTTGTTTTCCAAAGTATCAACCTAATGGAAACGAAATGTTTAAAGAGGAGAGATAGCTTTTCCCGAAGTCGAAAGAACAGTCACGAATTAGTACGACAAAGAAAGATCTACTAAACAAATGTCAACTAAATAAAAGTAAAGAAAAATGGTACTTAAAAATATGTGCCGCCTTATCCAACGTCTTGTGAACTTGCCTGATAAAAGCTCACGTTAGCGAAGGGCGTTTCAGCTCGTTACAAAATTGATTATGGGTCGTCTAAAAGAATTAATGACGTTGAAATTGAGTAAAGTTGGTAAAGCCTTCCTACTTACTAAACAGTAGCAATGAATACTATAATAAAAACAATCCTTCCATTTATTGCATCAAGTTTTACATAAAGTTGTTAACTCGCGTTTAACAGCTGTGCAAAAAATCTTGAAGCTTTTGGTTTCTTATTTTATATTGTTATAGGATTTAATTTGCTTGAAAATCTCAATATTCTTCATGATTCAATGAAAAAAGAATACAGGGTGGAATTAATTAATTTCTTATAAATTATGTTATTTAGTGAATAGGACCAAACGTTTTCAAATTACTAACTTGTTATGGTACATGATAAAAAAGTAATTAATGTACTAAGGTTAGAAAAATATAAAATAACATTATGGAATCCATCTTTAAAATTTTTATTTATTCACTCACTCATTCACCACTATGAAAGAAACGCGGCAGTATAATATTTCTGCTTTTAGTAACCAAACCTACCTTTTTATGATGGGTATAAATAAATCGAAGATCTTAATTACATCTTGCCTTTCGTTAATAAATAAAAGAAAATCTAACAACAATTTATCAAAATAATGTTCCTTGAAGAGTTCACAAAAACTAACAGGTGTTTGAGATTTATTTCTCACAATTGAAAAACAAACATTCTATATATTATTTGCACGTTTACTATAACAAGTATTCTAAACAAAATTAATTGGTAGCATGTTCATAAAATATTTTACATGAATATAAAATGTCAAACATGTAAAATATTTCTGTATAAGACGTTGAAATATTAATAATAGATTTTATTGTAATTTCCTTGTTTTATGACAGAATCCGTTTTGATTACAGTTACACGTTTTATAGTTTTTTCAGTTCATTCTGTTAAAAAAAGATTTATTAATTATTACATAAAGTTACATATTATCTATTGAATTCTGAATTGGATTCTTTATAGGTTATGCCTACTATTATAATCGTACAATAAGGAAATATTTTATAGACTTTTTGATTAATGGTACATTGGGAAATAAAATTTAAATGAATGGCTTATAGATCTTCCCCTAGGTCACATTTTACAAAGCGTTACAATAAATTACATAAATTACCCGCTGCTTTATGCTTTAATTGTATCTCTTTAAGGCGTTTTCTATAGAATGTTAAACATTTTTAAATTAACCATTAATCAGTTTTTTATACAGCGTTTATATGGTTCAATGCCGAAAGAGATATGACACAAGTATTTTATATCGTAATTTGTAATAAAAGACAAATCTTAAGTTACATGTTAAGAAACTAATTTGTATAATAATTAAAAAAACAGCGCGAAAAAATTATAATAAAAATATGTTGCCTTTTTTTGCTGTCGATATGTGAGTGTAATAAAATTGTTAAATAATAATAAATAGAATTATTTATGTCTTCTTTTTAAAGTTTGGTTTTTTTATATTATATTGATAAATTATTTCCTTTTGAACAATATTGATTTTTAAAAAGATCTTTATAAAAATCATCTGGCATTTTACAAAAAGAAAGATTAACATATTCAGACTTTGTTAGTTTCTCAAAAAGAAACTTTATAGTATTGAAGTCATTAACACTTCGGTTACTTCTGTAAATCTATCTTTTAGTAAGAAGGCTCTTAAATAATGCTTACGAGTTTAAGTGAAATTAAACTTAATAAGAACAACTTGTTGGCGCTTTGATTGCATGCTACTCATTCATACTGAATGACAACTAAATTTTCCTGTGTTCAGCAGTGAGCTGAAACAATGAAACGATTAGAATATTTTAGATTAACAAAATTTTGGAGTGCAAGTTTTGGTTTACCAACAACGATTTTCTCTTACCCAAAAAAGTGTCAGATTTCTTCAGTACGACTCAGAAATAAGATCACGCCATCTTTATAAAAGTTGACCAACAATAATCTGTTCATTTATGTAATGCTATAATTTGTGGGTTTGAAAATTGACTAACTTCTTACGAAAATTCCTTTCTTTTCATAAAATAACTTAATGATATAACAGCATCATAATAATGCACTATAGACCTTTCTTGTACTTTGTCAATATGCATTTGCTTACTTTCGTAAAAATTACATAGTGCTCTATCATTCTGAGTATATTTAAAAGATCACTAATTAAGACCTTTCTAGAAAACGTCATTCTCTCGCCTCTATTCTTTCCGAAAGCACACCATGGTTGAAAAGACCATAGTTTGTAATACTATCCACAGCATGTGTAACATCTACACAGATTCAATACTTGAGTTACTATTAAAGCTTTATTGCAGGTATATTTTCACCGAGATTCTCAAAGTTTTATTTGAATTTTAACTCTATCTATGTCAAAGACCAAAAGATTCAAAAGACACTTTTTTCCAGAACACTTTCGTTGTCCATATGTTTTAAGAATTTTTCAGATTCTATTTTCCTCACTTGCATTCTATCAGAAGTATCAAGTGTCTAAATAAAAAATTGATTGATATTGATATTGATAACGTTTTGTTTCAGAAAGATCTTATTTGTGCAGGACATACATTCATAAAATTTTCTACACCACTTTTGACCAATTCTGTATTTAGACACCTTACCTATTTCTGTTGAAAAGCCTTTATCCTCAAGCAAAGAATAAACTCATAGATTTACAAAATCCAAAGTCAAGTAGTTTAACAAATCATTTTTTTTCAAGCCTACCTTTACCTTTTAGTATTGAACTTTCGAACGGCTTTTGAACAAATCTTACAAATTACTACTACTACTAGATTTCTTGTACCCATATCAAT
Source organism: Ignelater luminosus (assembly GCA_011009095.1). NCBI lineage: Eukaryota > Metazoa > Arthropoda > Insecta > Coleoptera > Elateridae > Ignelater > Ignelater luminosus. The sequence continues at coordinate 84,648 of VTPC01001697.1, forward strand.
CCTTTCCCACTTTTGGCGCTTTTTCTATCGTTTTAACCTCTAGGCCTCTTTTTTGCCGCGTTTGCTACCGTTCCAGATAATTATCTCTATCTAGCCCCTGACCATTATTCTTCGGCGTTCTGTAATCTCAAGTCTTTTTCCATCAAACGTACAACACATTATCCTTTATAATATTATCGCCTGGGTCACCTCTACTGCTTTTCAAACTTTGTCACAATTCATAGTCTCAAGCACTTCTCTTAATTTTGGCAACTGTGACTCAAAACCATAGTGGGATGAATGGTCAAGTTCCTCCACTTGCTGAGAATTGTCGTATTAGGTTTGCCAGAGACCTACTCCCCATGACTGTTTGTGACTTATAATAGGAAGTTTCTGTCTCAGTGTATCTCTGTAACATAAATAAACTAACTCTTAATTTCTATTTTAAGGGTATGAATTATAAGATCAGATTCCTGCGGAAGACAATCACTTTTGAAACTTTTATTAACAAGTTCTTTGGTCGAAGAGTCTATGTTTTACAATATGTATTCGGCCAAACCCTTTTACATCTTCAAGCTCTAACCTGTGCAGTATTACATCAAGAAGGGTAGAAAAGTCATTTCTTTTTTACCGATCCGTTAGGTACCTTGCCTGTTTTAGTACTTTGTCAGGCTAATAATTAATATCAGTTTAAAAAAAACATTAATTACTTTGAAAAACGACAAAACAAAAGTAGAATTTGCTGAGTTGTGACTTCTGATGTTATTGTATCGTAATTCTTCCTCATCTATCGCTAACTGCAATGTAGAGATAAGTCGCACTAATTTCACTTTACTTCGCTTCACGAGACTTTCCCACATCTTTCTGTCTTGCGCGAGTCAGTTTATTCCTTTTCCTATTAGGATAAAATAAACTGCGTTATCTCATTACCTTGCTGGATGTCTTCTTCCACGCTCACTTAATACTCTTGTTCCTTGAACCATTCTTGGCTTTCTGTGTTGCTGCAAACACAAAAAATTTCTCAAACATCTTAGTTGTGGGCCACGTCCAAAACTGGAAACAGTTTCTAAATCGCTCTTTTTCGCGTCATTATATCTGTCCATTCTGATTTTGACAACAATTGATCTGAGAACATTATTTCGCATTGCTATAGTAACAGGGCAGATATAAAAATTGCTTTAAAAGTTCTTACCCTGCATTTTAGTAATGACTTTCTGTTTTTTTCTCGTTGAGGATACTAAAGTCTACTATAGTCTATTGATAGATTTAGTTCTCTAGTCGATCTCTTCGTCAGGCATGCCATTTTCATTTATCATTCATCCTAAGTACTTAGAATTTGATATCTGTTCTATTGGATTGTTGTTTCTCTAGTTACTATAGAATAGCTTTAGTTTTTTGTTTCTTTATTAGCATGTTGTACTTTTACATGTGTCTGTTTAACATCCCAATATTATGTTGTAAATCGCACTTTTTTTCAGAAATTAATAGAATATCGTCTGCATAATTAATTAACAGAGTGTTTACTGTCTGCAGTCTTCTTTTTCCCCAGTTACATTTTTCATTTTTTGTAAACTTTCTTTTATTAAAAAATTAATCAAACTAATGGCCGATTCTTCAAATGTTTATTATTGGTCGCTTGCTACAACATCGATGTGTTTCTGCCTTACAACAAATTTACATAACCAAAGGTCATCTTCAGGCTAATAGTGACGACAGCCTTGTCATTGTTTCTAACAGAATACAGTTTGTTCACTTTATTCTCTGTATTTAATTTTTTAAAAAGAATGACTTTACTTATGTAATTTTGTTGTAAGACCGAAACACATCGATGTTGTAGCGAGCGACTAATAATAAACATTTGTGGGATCGACTATTAGTTTAATTAATATTTTAATTAAGCTTGACGCCCACTGTAAGTAATTTTTATCAAACAATTTATTTTATTATTTTAACTAACATAATATAAATAAGTAAGAGTTTAAAATACCAACTTACAGAACACTTGTGCGGATGTGATCAATTCTTCAAAAATTCTGTTAGGTATACTTAATTCTGATATAGTTCCGGCACTTACGCTTGATTGCTTGGATCACTTCTACTTCTCTTTTTCTCAAGATAGGCACGTTATCGAACGCTTAACTTTATCTTTGAAATATATGCCTTATACAACTTTTCCTTTGTGGCTGTATATTTCCCCTGCATTCGTCTCACTATAAAAATCAAATTTTGTGTCCCCCTATTTGGCCTAACATCTACCCGTGCTTCATGCAAATTGTATTCAACCAGGTTAGCTAATTTATTCTGAAATCTTGCCTTATACAACTTTCTTATTATACTTAAAAGTGAGATTCTTCTGTAATCTTTGGAAGGTTTTTTATTTTCCTTTCTTATAAAATAGGATTATATTTTCTACCTTCAAATGTTTAAGGTTTTTCTTTTGACTAGATACAATTAAAACAATTTCAGTAAATATCTCTTCCATTTTGGTTCTAAAAATTTGGTGGGTTTTATAGTCGCTTTCTAGCGTTGTTGCATGAATATGTCAAATATCTTCATCTCAAAGGAATCAAACAGTCTGTGGATATTTCGATCTCTATATGATAAATTATTTATTTTTTGACCAAGCGAATGGTTGGGTGTTTGGATTTAGGCCTTGCTTAACCCCCACGCTGGTTTGGTCTCGTAGTCTCTAGACTTATAGTCTTTCAAGCTAGTAGTTGGACTCTACCTACGCATAATGCATAAACACTACAAATACTAATAATCAATTCAATAAAAGTAAGAACTTGTGTAAAACGCATCCAAAAACAGGTTAGTATCGTTTTCGTACATCAAACTTATAACTGTAACTTCAATTCCAATAAATACTTTATAATTATAAATAATGATAATTGATAACTTGATATTTCCTTTTTTTGGTTTAAAAAGCTTAAATGGATGTAAACAAACTAATTACTGCCCTGATCAAAAATTAGGACTCAGTTATTACTTACATTTACAATGTACACGGATTGTATTAAATTGTAAATAACAGCATGGGTAAGTAAAGAGAAAACGTCTTTCTGCATTCATCGACTCTTGACTGCAATAAAAAATAGAATTTATCTTATCTTAGCTGAAGTAATAATAAACACGACAAGAAGTTGGAAGTGTTGTACTACAATGTAACAAGTGGAATATTAAATGAACATTTGTGTATTACAAATAAAATATAAAATAGTGAGCAATTATACTGGTTTAATTAGAAAGGTAAGAAGGCTACCAGAAATAAATCAAATTTGTATCTAATTATTTCCTAGCTCGAGGGTTTGCACGTCATAATACAGTGACACTCGGTTAATATAAAGCTGCTTCTGGTAGCGCATAAGTGACGTCAACAAATTGCGACTGCTCATTAAGAATTATTACTATTTTATATGCGTCCCATTTGCTCGTTCCACACCGTTAAAACGACCATCACGAAATGGAATTCTGCTAATAGTTTTACAAAACGACACTCGCATTGCAAATTGCTACTTTAAAATTGTTGCCGATTGAATTGTGTACGGCCAGAAATATTACCGGAGGAACGAAATCAGGTTTTGCTCGTGAGAATCCTTACTTTTATGAAAGTGATCCATTCGTGTTAGCTATTTAAATTTCCATTCGATTATCATTTTATTATATCGAGATCGCCGATCTTAACGTGCAGAACGGATCAGGTTCCATTAATATCTCATTAATAGTGTAAGGCTAGTTGAGGTGTTGAATCTTCGATGTCGACTACCTCAGATTTTTATCGACAAACTAGTTGGCGGCATGTCATAATATTGTCACGTCCTTGTTCCTCATTAGAAGATAAAAGTGCAGCCTTCTTGAGTTTTTATTGAAATTTTATGACTCGTCATGTTTATGTTGTTAAAAACTACTACCTACTGCACCTGAATCAAACCGATCATTTTGTTTTGTTTTTTATTATAATATCATACAATTTGGATACGCAAGGTTGACGTCGGTTTTATTAAAAAATATATTCCGCGCTAAAAGCTATTTGTTTTATCATATTAAATAAAAAAGCTTCTGGTTTATTTAAAAACAGATTGAATTAGTTATGTGTCTTTGCCTTTTACTACAAAAAACGTTTGAAATCTTTTGTTTACATATTTTGTTTTAGGAAATCCAAAATATTTATGTAGCATCGATACTAGTAATTAAACATCTGGGAATGCAAAGCATAACCACAACGAACTCCGTTTTGTTACTTTTTTCAGACTTCAGCAGCCATTTTGACCATGTTTCCGAGGTGATATCAAAAAACTAAAAGTACACGTTTGTCGTATTTTTTGATGTAAAATACTATTCTAAAGTAAAAAAAAATTTGAAAATTTTCCAATTTTCGGCCGTCATTTTGACCATGTTCCCGAAGAGTTATCAAAAAACAAGATATCACGTGGTCTTTAGTTTTTGATGTAGAATCCAAATCTGAAGTCAAAATTTCCGAATTTGACAAAAAATGTGGACGTACATACATACAGCCATACAGACAGACATACTTCGCAAATTCAGTAACGACTCCTTGTAGTTCGTTGAAAATATAAAAACAAGTTAGTATGGGAATGCTAGAATTATTTGGTCATATTTTCGAGTGTAAATATCCACCGGAAAAATAAGAAAATTTTTAACAAAAGTCGCATGATAAATAACTAATTCTAACCTCTATAATCTTATCATCTCTAACGAGTGGAAGTTATAAAATTTAAAATTACGTAAACATTTATATTTAAGTGGCTTAAAAAGTCCATTTAACTTTTTATATTGCTGATCAGACAATTTGGATTTTGCGGTAAAAATTTTTTAGTGTTTATTCTTACGGCGTTTGTCCTTCTTCAGCAAGTTACTTATGGTTTTACTTACTTTTAATACGCCAGGCACTATCAAAAAGAGTTTTGTGAAAGATACAAAACAACGATGTCATGAAACATGGTATTTATGGATTAAACTGAACATTTCATAGCTGCTTTGTGTACATGAAAAATTTGACATCAGGTATAACAAACACGTACCAACACAAAAATAATCAACACGAATCAAACTATGCCATACACTTACTCGAAAACAACCATCCTGTGATTTTGTACAGTTTTATACCAAAGAAATTACGTTTTAGAAAATCATGTTCTATTCTTTTATAAGAAATGAACAGCACAGTTACTTTTTTGGTACGTTACAGGCAGTTCTCGTTCCTGTCTTGCAGTTATGCCAAATAACCAGTTACATTACACACAACAGTGCATTTCCTTTCTTCTGTAACCAACACCAAAATTAGTTCAAAGGTTTGAAACTATACTTTATGATAGTACTAGAACAGTGATAAAGATTTGAGCATATACGTACACAGTACGTTAAGAAACTGTCACAACTACAGATATGAGATTCTTTACAACCGATACAGAAAAGCCGGTAATAGCTGACTGTCTTATTCTGATATTTGTCTGGATTTTTGTTGCAAATTATCCTAAAGACTTGATTAAAAACACACAATTAAAAGAATCTTCTCAATTTAGATGATTCAGATCCTTGTTGAAGTTTGAAATGCCTACTGATTCTAGAGTACTGTTATAGTTGTTTCAGATATATTCAGATCTGGTATCAGTTTCTCATACTACGTCCAAAACTTAGTTTGCTTTTAAAGTAGTGGAAGACTGGAAATAAAATTTCTTTTGCATTCTTCCTTTAATGTTACCGTCTAAAAATATTATAGTAATAACCACGTATCCGCCAAAATAAACAGTCCCGGAAATGAAAATTGTATTTATTTTATAATTTATATAATTTAATTGTTCACAATATGCACCTTTGCGGCGCAAACAAGCTTTATAACAATTTTGCAGATTATCTAACATATTTATAAAGAATGGTTTCTACAGTTGCTGAAAATAGGCTATTATCTTCGGCATGCCCCAAATGTATGTATCAGGTGGCGTCAGATCAGGTAAATGAGAAGGGCACTCAAAGTCTGTTTCACGAGAAATTATTCTGTTTTCAAAATGTTCATGAAGTAAGGCTAGAAAGCATCTGTCTGTATGGCCTAACAGGCCGTCCTGTTGAAATCATGGCCTGTGCACCTACAGATTTTGTGCGCGGCAAAAGTTTTGTAAATCTCTCACAAAAGGTATAATAATATTCTTTCTGTAACACTCTTGGTTAACAGTAACTGGATGCTCGTCCTCGTCCTCAACAAAATAAGGACCAACGATCCCAGAACCAGACGCAGCACACCAGATGGTAACTCGTTTACTGTAGAGTGGTTTCTTTACAATGACATCTGGGCGTTCAAATCCAAGGAGTCGAGTTGTTTGTCAATTGATATAACTGTTAAGATGAATGTGACTTTTGTCCGAAAACCATAAGTTTCTCAAGAAATTGGGATTTTCGTACACTAGGCTCAACACTCGTCTACAGTAAACTTCTTTTGAACGTTTGTCTGCAACGTTTAGTCGTTGTCCAATTTGAATGCGGTAAGGATAACCACCGATTTGAACAGTCGACGTGTGGATGAATCACTGATATTTAGTTTATATGCAGTTCGTCGAAGGCATCTTTTTGGAGACTGTATAATCTGGTCAAAAACGCGTCATTGATTATTGTTGGTAAAAACTGGTCTTCGACGACCTGAAGAGCCCTTGTGCTGACAAAACACACTACCAGTGTGACGAGATTTCTCAACAATTGCTAACATTACACTTTTACTGGGGGCCGCTTTGTTAAATTTTTGTCGAGATAATGCTTCACTATGAACACCTTTTCATCAGTTGTGAGAACATCTTCAAGACGATTTTAACACCAGAGCAATGTTAGTATGACAACTAATGATAAATAAGCCAAATATGACAAACCCATATTATAAAAAGCTTCCATTGTATTTTTAGAAAAGTAACCCCATATTTAAAAAAGAATTTAGGGTGCTTAAAGTAAAACTTTTGGTAAACTGCGGAAGTCATAATAAATTCATTAAGATGGAATAGATCATAAATAATGACTAATACCAACAATTCAAGCTATTTTGTTGCTTTTGCAATATTAAGCAGACTTTGTAGATTATAAAACGTTGGTTACCCAAACGATTTTTATTATCATTTTCTGTAGGTAGTAGTAAGAGTCAGCAATTAGCATTTGCACATTATTTATACAATCAGCCCCTACAGTTATCGAAGGATTTCAATTATTCAAAACCAATGTGTTGATTAGATAACCAGCACGTGTTATGTCAAACGGACAATAATTCTTTAAGACAAAACAAAAAAAATCATAACATTTCACAATGGTGCAATAACTTAAACAGAAACAGTAAAACTATTGTAAGTAATTACTTAATTCAAATGTCCTACTAAGTAATGAATACAGTCGTACAGCTAACGATAACTATAAGAGAACAAAAGTTGGTTAAGTGGTCGTCTTCCGGTGTAACTAATGCTCCTGCAACCCCCCGGTACTCGAAAGCGTAGCTGAAAAACTAAAAATATTCAGTTTTAATCTGCAAATTCAGCAAACAGTCACTTCCAATTTATTATTTCTGTCATATTATATTGAAAGGAAGCAATGGTTTTAGGAGAAATTACAAATAGCTAGCTGTTTGCCCAATAAATGTATAGTTGAAGTTGTTAGTTCGAAGCCTGCGGATTTTGTTGTACGCGTAAAATCAAAGAATGAGCATCGTATAAAGTTGGCAAGATTCGGTTCACAAATTGCGCGTAAATCTTTGTTTGTGGTGATGGCAACGAGGCAGAGGACAGTAAAGAGTGGATATTACAAAAAATAAAAAACTTTTCTGGGTTTATCGATTCCTATAGAAACACCTAGAGACTCTGAGAGGTCCCACGGAATTCTAGAAGAAGCATGCACAGGATCGATGTCATTATGCGGAGTCAGAAGCTGAGATGGTGAGTTTAATTCTGTTGAAATGACTGAAATGTCAGTTTTGATGAGTGCGGACAAATTGTTAAGCATGTTTGAATTCATAACAGAATTTACTGATAATATTAGTTTTGACTAGCGATTAGCTAGAAGGGTTAAATCAAAAATATCCTCGAGAGCAGGTTGGAAATTTAGCCTGTTTCTTCAGTTTTCATTGCAATTTATTTCAAGGCGGGTGTTGTCTCAGTTGTGGTCTATAAAAAAATGAAGAAGCCACAATGTCGTAGAATCATACCAACTTTTTTAACTCTTCATCTTCAATTTTTATAAACCTATTATAGGCTTTATTCTTGGACTTTCTTATTGGAATTATCTCTAAAGTAAACTCAACTGTATTAATGGAAACAGAAAAAGCGTTTTCTTTAGAAATATTTAGGGCAGGTTGTGCCTAATGAGTTAATGACATAAAACTTGTTGAAAAAGTCTATTTACAAGGCAACGGTTCAAGCTGTTTTAGATAAAAGCTCCTAACGCAACTCCAATACATATCATAAAATCTATTAACAAGCATTTTGCGGTCAACTAGAATCTAGTCAAACCCCAACAATTCTTTAACGTACAACTCATCGTAGTCACACGGGATTCATTACTCTACATCCCCTCCGAAAGAGAGCATCCTTTTACAATAATGTTTTTCGCGTGAGAAATAATAGATCCCCGACGATTTTTGGTATTATTCGCAGACTTTCTTGCCAGAATGAATCGAAACCTGTTAATTTTTTCCTTTTTCAATTTATCAAAGTCTAAACCGCTTTTCGGATAATCAAATGCGATTCACCCAAAATGATTGTTTTTCATGAAGACCACTGATCGAGTTTACGTTCAAAATAATTTCCACTCAAAAGATATAACTAGAAATTACTTTTCGAAACCAAGAACGAAATTGGCAACAAAATTTCAAAAGCGAAGGTACATAATGCAAAATATCTCCCTAACTCTAAAGTAATTTCAGTTCATTTTTTATTTAAATTTTTTGGCTTGCAAGTCTTCATACCTTTTTTGATGTATCTAAATCGTAAAATAAGGAGTGTAAAAAGATGGACTCAAGTAATTCTATAACCAAATAATAGAAACCGTTAGACAAAAATATGAAAAACAAGTTGAACCTACGTGAATTGCCTTAAACATGAAAATAATTCTGAATAGTTTGAATTATTGTCAGTTTTAATATTTTACAGAAGCCTTGAACATTTCTTTTTCTGTCGTTAACCCACTTAAAAAGTAATAATAGGAGCGAAGGTGAAGAAAACAGCTTCGAATTGAGCATAATTATGGATTATGTAATTTTACCGTAAGAAATCAGAATTTATGAGTTCGCCTAGGCATAATATCTATGTAGGCCTGCTTCGCCTATTAAGTATGAATTAAATAGAGCGCTTAAGAAGCTTATTCGGGCAATAATCGTTTAAATTTCCTTTTGTGAAAATCTATATAAAAATGTAGATTCTTACTCCCACTGAAGTTTGTATTTATAGAGAAAGTTGTCTGGATTTTTTATGATTAAAATATGCAGATATAAGGTTTGTTAGTATGCAAGATATTACATAGTTTCCGTTACTTCCTTTTTCCTTCGTTTTCATGCATACATAATTTATATTTTTGCAAACTTAAAATAAGTAATCTTATGTTAGCAAAATTACTACATAATATTAATTAAAATTTAATGTACTGCTCATTATTTTCAACGTTGAAAATTAAATATCTTAGATAAACTTCCTGTTTTATACATATTAGTATATCCTTTCAGAACTCTCACGCTTTCTAAGAATTCACTTACCACCTACAGTTATCGAAATATTTCCTCATAAATAATTTTAATTTAATGTGAGAATTGAGAGAGCCCATGTAATAAATTCTACTTTATTTTAACACGTTGAAAGGACTTCTATATTTATATTAGTGTATCGATTCTAAATAAAAATCCAAACTTTTCAAGAAATTTCCATAAAAATTCCATTTTTTTCTTAAATGCTTATAGTTAACGCGAAATTAATGTCGGGAATTTTCAGCATGGTGCATTAATTTAAAAGCGTTCAAAATTCCAAAGATATTGCTACATGTTAAACGATTGGTTTTATTTCTTACTTGGCGTCTTATTATTTATCACTTCAACTTTGGTTTATACCTATACGTATAATTCGAAGGTTACATCTATTATTTTTCTTTTTTTTTGATCTATTTATCTAACACACTTCTCATATTTGGATGCACATGCATATAAAGCAGCAAAACAAATAATTACACGCTGAGAATTCCCCATAAATTATCACCTTTTTTCCTAATCAGAGATACTGATCTTACGCTATAAATGTAATTATAGTTATTAACTGGCCGTGAAGTACACTAAATGCTAAACAAAATTAATTACTTTAATACCTTTGATCATCCCAAGAATTCTTAAATACCGAAACGGTTCCAGTCTATCATCATAATACACATTAAATACAAACAAGTTAGTTTTAGGAACTTCAGTCCAAAATCCTCCCTTTCCATGAATAAAATCTTCTTCACCAATAACTTTTTCGCATGACACTTCTTCACTTTCAATTTCTATTTGTTTTCTTAATGAATAAGCGACAACTTCTTTTACACTACTTTTCGTATTGAAATTTTCACTGTTAACTTGATCGACCGGTACGGTCACCAAAAGGGTGAAATATAAAGTTAGTATTGCGCTAAGGGTTAAAACCAGGGTTATATATCGATGGAGAGTTATCATTCCCGCGTAAACGCGAACTTGTCGCGCAAATTGCGCTAAGTCTCTTCAACGCGTGTTAGATCGACGAAGAACCGGGATTGTTCTGTTTGAAGAAACTGAGCGTGGTGGTGGACTCTCTTTACCTAGCGGTATGTGCGGTTAGAAAGGTGACATTATGACCAGTTGCGTCATACTTATATGTAAAGGTGTAAATAAGGAGAACTAGAACGGTTCTTACATCCCACTTTGTTAAGTAACACAGATAAGCTTGTTGATATAAATGCAGACTTTGTTCGGTGTAGGGGGATTAATTTAAGATTGCCTTATTACATGTAAGCTGTGTGGATGTAAAGTTACTGTCATAATTGATCATTAAAATCTCTCAATCTACAAAGCAGCTTGCTCTTTTTCGTTACTGAAAAAACCTACCAGATTAATTTTAATTTTAGAATCAAGTTTTAGTTCAAGTTCGTTTGATTTTTTTTTAAAACATTGTTGAAAATACCTTCCCCTTTTTCCTCTAGTTTATCCTGTTTTTTTGTACTTATCATTGAAAACCAGAGTATTGACAACTTTAAAATTCTAAAAACAATTACAATTATAATTTGTAACTGTCAGATAGCAAAAACATTAATCGCGTTTCTTGCGTTCTTTTTCATCATTTGAAAAATACTCAGTTTTATTCTTTTTAATTAACTGTGAAGGCATTTAGCACTTTGCTAATTAGATGTTTTAAAACTGCTACTGCAAAAATTGTTATGTCAGTCATCTTGCCTACCGAAAAGAAGTTCCTAGTAGTAAAATATAATTAGCGAAATGTCAACAGCTTTTCCAGGCTTTAATAAAGCAAATAATTTTCGGCGGAATTTGCTTTTACGAATTTACATGTACAAGAATTTTAATGTATACGGTTTGTAAGTAAAAAATACTTTGAAGAATTTCCATAAAGTTTCTTTAGTGAGATATAAGTTGGGTTTATTATTATTATTACTTATTCAATAAAATATTGTGAATTCTAATAATTTTAATAAAAGGTCTCCTGAGATTTTGAATGTTTAAGCTTAAGCTTAATCCTTAAGGTGTGATTAAATCTATACTTCTAAAATATGGAAACACAATGAAGTACCGAATGGAAAAGTAAAGTAGCAAATAAATTCTTGGAAAGAGAAATTATTTCAAAATCGCTTTCTAATAGATTAGGTTTATTATATACACCAGTTTCCTTGGTTTAAGGCGGTCACGAAACGGCAACACTTCAGAACCAAATAGGTAGTGATTATAGAAACAGCAAATTACCAATTTATCTATCTTCTCGTCTCCAAGATGGTAAGAATCTCTGACTGAATACTATTATACGAGGTGTGTAAGTAAAGTAATGAAATTGATTTTCTATAATTTTTCTATTCAATTAAAATTACAATTTCACAATTGCCTTGAGAAGCCACACACCAATGGAGACGATTTTGCCACTCTTCGTAGCAGTGCTGGAAATCAGATACTGAAACTGACTTCAGCTGGTCGGTTACGGCAGTTTTAATGTCTTCTAGTGTCCCAAGATGACATCCTTTGAGGTGATTTTTTCAATCTTGAGAAGAGAAAAAAGTCACAGGGCTCAAGTCAAAATGCAGTATAACAATGCCCTTGTTGCGATGCGGCACGCAGTTGTTCTTGAGGCTTGGTCTTACACGCATGACCCCTTTTAAAAGTCTTTCAAGAACTTCTCGGTAAACTTGTTGGTTTACCGTTTGGCCTTGAGGCGCAAACTCTTTGAGGCCGATTCCCTAGCTATCAAAAATGCCTATCAGCTTGGTTTTGATTTTTGATTTGCTCATTCTTGCTTTTTTGACCTTGGGGAGCTTGAAGTGTGCCATTCCTGGCGCTTCGTTTCCAGGTCGTACTGAACGACCCACGACTCGTCATTGATAATGAAACGTTCCAGAAAATGAGATCCATTTTCGATCCGCTTCAAAAAGTCAAGGCACGTGTCCCTCCTGTTGTTTTTTTTTTGTTCCTGAGAAAGGTATTTCGGAACCATTTTTGCGCAGGATTTCCTCATCCTTAATTCATTTGTCAAAACCTCATGAACGGTGGTGTGAGTCAAATTCAACTGTTCCCAGATCATTCTGACTGTCAAGCGACGATCAGAAAGCACAAAATCCCGGATTTTGGCAACATTTTTGTCAGTTCTTGAAGTTGCAGATTTTCCACCGGGGGTCTCATTTTCAATCTGTTCTCTTCCTTCTGGAAATGCCTTAAACCACCTAAAAATCTGGACCCTTGACAAAACATTGTCTCCATAGGCCTGCTGAAGCTTTGCAAAAGTTTCTGTTGGACTGTGACCAAGTCTGGATCAAAACCTAATAACACAACGATGATGGAAATTGATAACACTCATTTTCAGAACACAATAGAAAAAAATAGTTTATAAAAAAAATTCTTAGGGACAACCAAATAACTCTACGCAGTTCAAACTCGTACTGGCGGAGCATCACATGTTGACCCAGCTTCCCTCTAAACCAGTAATTCCCAGTAATGTCACATCGAACGCTGCGTTGCCAATCTACAAACCTCGTATATCCATCAAAGTAGATCAACTATTAGTGTGAGTTAAAAAACCCTATCCCTGTGTCTTTTTAAGATTTAGATTCATACGAGAACCAGACAAGACCGTTCGGAGTTAACAGTTGAGAGGATTGAGTCTAGGATTTTTAAGTATGCATAGGTATATTAACACGGTATGATTTAACAAAAATGTAAGTAAATCGTTTTTCACTTAGTAATGCAGGAATTAGCAATCAGTGCACCCAGGGTAAATTGGCCCGCGTAATACCGTATAACACACATTTAACCGAACCCGAAACAAACTTCGACTGCCTATCGCTGGCGTAGTAGGTTAAAAATCCTTTATGTCTCTTCCCTAACCACTAGCCGTCCAGCCGTATTTTCTTTGGCCATAATATGCAGTGGTAGCAGGTACAGATAGACTTTTAGGGCTGTAGTGGAAATGTGAATAATCTTTGTAATGTCTAGGCAATAAAGTTTCTACACTTGCTATAGTCGTTTTCTTATGGAGGTCCGTTGAACTGCAGACTACGAAAAAGAAATGTATGACAAATGATTCAAAGAATAAAATTTTAGTGTTAAGATGTTAGTTTAGCAACGGCATAGATAGCGAACATAATTACCTAAAAGAAGAAACCCTTAGGTACGTTTTAAAGCGAGTTCATCATTTGGGATTACTTCCTGGAATTTAACGGTAATGTGGTAATGTGATGTTAAAGAGAGAAAGACAATTTAAAACCATCCAATCTCTTTTTCATAGTGAAAAGAGACAGATCAACTTTGTTAAGATTAACTGCCAATCCGTTCCACGTACACCAATTCTTTATAGTGTTCAGAACCTTTTGCATAAATTCGATGAAGGGAATTTTCCTATCACCAGATCATTCGTATAACATTGTAGAAAAATGTAGTCCTCATTGATTAACTATACAAAATGCCGTAATCTTCTCTACAATTTATTTAATTTAAAATACAATTAAACATTATATCTGTCGCTTCGCTACATATTTTAACTAATTCAAAAACTTTTTCTAGTCATCATCAGGTGAAATAAAAAACTGCAATGAAAAGGGTTATCTTACGTTAATAATAGTCTTCATTGAGTTTGCTCAAAAGTTCATCAAATACAAGACATTGCAGAAGGGAAGAAAGAATTTCCCTTGGGAGCAGCCTCTGCCTATGGATGATCTAGCAGTTGACCCATTAAAACTTATTATCATCTGTCTAATGATGAGCATATATCTTATTCACCTGACAACTATAATAGAGGATGTACCATACTTTCCATTTAAAAGATTTCACTTTGAGTTACAGCGTAGTTATGAAAAGGGCTAGAAAAAAACGGCTGATGGCATTGAATTCTACGTTAAAAAGTGCCTGAACAATGCTAAAATGATTTGGAATAAGCATGAAAAAAGAACCTAAGCCGTTTTCATTTATCTGCGCTAATAAGAAAGTTACCCATTTAATCCCATCGAAATTGGACCACACTGTACATGCGTTATATGATAACCATACATTTAAAAATGTAAGTCAGTAAAGATTCAAATGGCAATTGTTATGAAATCCATGCTGCTGACATTATGGTGTCACTGTTTCAGATTTTATATTGTGAAACAAAGACAAATAGTTTTTAATTTCAACAATAAGTTGATAAGTTAATAAAATAAAGTTGTTGTCAATTGACAATATTTTTCTTATAAATTTGCAATTCCAGCATTATGTAAAAGATATGACTTTTTTATTGTTACTAAAATAGTTTAAGTGTGTATGACATTATAGGCTAGTAAGATTGAGTTTTTACCCTAAAAAATAAGGTAAAGCTGAAAAAAGCTCACCGGTACTATTTGTTATGAGAATGAAGCAATTGTGATTGTTTACCAATAATTATTATTCATACTTCTTTGTGCCACATCAATAAACCACTAATTAGGTAAGCGTAGATGTAAATTAAGCAAAATGTTTTCTAGGTACAGCCAGATTCCAGATATATCGGTAATAAAGATAAGTCTCCGTCTTATAAGAAAATTAGGATTCAAGTTGCTAATTTGATAGAAAAGAATACTTCTAATCAGCACCAACAAGTTGACAACTGTCATTCAATTGATGAATGGTTGACCTTCTAACGTCTACAACTTTGAAACTACCTACCATTCAGAGATAACTAGGATAAGAAGTAAAATAAATGTTTACCACCCATGGAGTGATTTTGAATGGTATTCGTTAGTATACAAGGACTTCTTGGTTACTGCAGTGAAGCATGGAAAGTTTATTTATAAGAATGCATAAGATTTCAAAAAATGCTACAGTTTTAGGAGTATCTAAAGAAATCAGATGTATAGATATACAGTAACTTATATGCAAAATTTTGACTTGATGCAGATACTACCAATTTTTGTTTATTTATTTCAATAGGATTACACTGACCAATGAAGAAAACAACTACATATAAATATAGACAAGGTAAAAGTGTAAAAGAAGGAAAATACATAATACTAGATACCGCCAACATATTAAGAAACACGCAGTCATAGTTAACATGCAAACAAGACCACTATATCTACTTTAATGATGAAATTGAAAAAGAAAATCTAAATAATTGTATATATTAGTATAAAATATGTGCTTAGGTCAATAAAATGTTTATCTCTACGTAAAGTCAAATTGCAGTAAAATAGGAAATTTGTTAAGGAAACGTATTTAATAAAGTCAAGTTATTTTGTAATAATTATTACATACATTTAAGTAAACAAATAAATAAAATCTATGATGATGGAAACGAAGCTCTTCCGCATTTTCCAAAATTTATGTCAGAGTTATAAAAGAATACAGTATTATAAAATACTGCCATTCTTTTATTACTATTCAATACACATAATTCGGGTAATTTTAATATTTACAAGCAAATAAACACATAAACAAGCTAACAAGCAGTGAACAGTCTTGTCCCAGATCCTTTTTACTTCTACCTCCGGTATATTGTTGTCTACCGTTACGTTTTGTGCATCATGTGTGTAACTCTGCAAACCATAAAAGGATTAACTTAAAAGCGGAAATGTTAAAAACTGTGTTTGATGGCATCGCCAAATTTTGACTGTGGAACATTTTAATATAAATATTATACAAAAACTAGACGCCGACACCTAGGTAAAATGAACAAAACTACCTACTACTGTTACACAGTTCAACTTTTTTCCTGTTTGTTTTTTAAAACTATGTATTACTCCTAATTAATTTTTGCAATGTAACTGCATGTATTAAATTGACATTCAAAAAGAAAGAATTATTTTAAAACATTTTAATTAATTGGTATAGATTCTCGAATGAATAGAAATCTTCTTATCGATTTCTGGAGATCTAAAAAGAAAAATAGCTTCCCTACATTTATAAAATTCATTTGTAGAAATGAAATATATTTTATCATTCCGTCAATCAAAAATACCTATCTTGCATTCTATCAACATCTGAAAATGTGTGATGCATCCTGTAATATCTTAAATTTAAATAAAATTATCTAATTAAAAGTTTTAGCGTCGGGAAATAATCAATTAAACTTTTTTGAATATCAAATTCTAATTATACAAATGACCGTAAAACATATATTTTAGATTTTTACATATAATTGGGTGTCATTCGTTAAATGGTTATTATAAGTATTATGCTAAATGATGATTAGATTTTTTACAATTTTCTTACAAAAGGTTATGTTATAACTGTAAAATTTATAACATCTGGAAGATACAGACCTACTTGTACACAATTGAGATGCAATTACTGTGCATGCTTGGTACGGTTTACACATATAGTATATCGGTCAGTATGTCTACAATTTTACTTATTTTATTGTATTAATGAATGTCTTTAGAATTGAAATTTATTATTATAAATATTTAAAATAAACATTATTACTATTATTATTATTATTATTATTATTATTATTATTATTATTATTATTAT
>VTPC01001697.1:101806-132611 GCA_011009095.1 Ignelater luminosus
TATTATTATTATTATTATTATTATTATTATTATTATTATTATTATTATACACTTATTTCAATTTAGGAAACTAAAAAATTCTTTCTTAATTTGAAGTAATAACGAGGAATGCATTAACAGATTAATTTACATGAAACTGGATTTAAATTATAAAGAAAAGAGCTTGTAAGACCTTTCGAAGATTTACCCTGAGAGAAGTTATTTAGGTACTTATTTCATTAATTGATTTGAATGATATAATAATAAAGCGCAAAATTGATATTTCAGAGCAGAGCAATTTGCATACTATTAAAGCATATAATTTACAAACTGAACCACATGAGGAACCTTGGAATAAAACAAGTTATACTGGAAAAATACAAAAGTGAAAAAATTATAACCAGCATCCTTTTATTTTAGTTTTAACTACGTTAGTTGATATCTTTGAGCCACGAGGGACACGGGTATAATTTTGTAAAACTTGAAATACAAATTAGTTTACCTATCTTGCACACGAGCCGAGTTACAGCTCTTTGGAGGTTGCTTCCCAGAGGAAGTCGTTAAAATCAAATGTAAAAAAACCTTGATTTTAAGATATAACAAATTAAAATCTAAAAAGAGATACAGCTGCAATATTTTACTTACTACATAATAATCTTGGGTAAGGTTATGAACGTCTGTTTAAGTTTCTCCAAATAGAAGCAGATGTATAATGCAGTGTGTTTTCTCCATATAGTTACTTTATGAATTATGGAATCCTTAATGCAAGATATGATTTAAAGATCTAAATCCCCTTCCTGCCCATAAGAGTGGATATTAATAGATAAGCACTTTTGTTTCATCAAAGTAAATAATTGCCAAAAGTTCCAAAAAGCAAATTGATCAAATTATTTTCTCTATGTGCATGAATGTGCCTCAAATACAATTCCACTGTCGTAGTTGTTTCCAAAACTTAATTTTAGATTAAATGCTTAAAGGCTCACCATTAAACACTGACATGGAGGATGAACTACACCTGCTAGGTAAATATAGCTGAATATACTCGAAGTTTCTAGAGTGGCCATCATTTTATCAGCTTTCCAAATCCACTATAAACCTGCAAAATGGGCAGTGATTGTGGTTGATATTACATTCTGAAACTAGAATTTCAATTTTCCATGTTGCAGAACTATTTAATGAATCATATCATACAGCTTAAAAATGCAAAAGATTTATAATTATTAAAAGAAATGCAGAACAACAAAAATGTAAATTGAAGAAATTGCAAAAGGACAAATGCGATTTTTAAAATCGACTGAATATAGTCATTGGAGAGTTTAATGCAAGTGACGTAACTATAAGTAAAAGGTCTCTACAAGAACAATTTGCTTTAGTTGGAATTTTTACCTTGTGGATTTCCTCAGACCTATATTTGCCCTTCAGAAAATTCTATACAAAAATGGGGAGTTCTGTGACAACATTAATTAGCCATTAGCTAAAGAATTCTTTAAATGATAAATATTCAAATGGCCAATTTATCTTTTGACTAGAAGAACCAGAAACGTATTGAATGCTTCCAATTATTACGTCCTCTTGGGAATTTAAAAAAAAATGGGATATCATATAGAATGAAATGCTAGCAAGCGTCATCTCACTTGAAAATATGAGATTTAACATTCTCTGATCTCATGTATCGCAGAAAGAAAAAAATTAATATAAAAAGCCTAATTATGGAATACAGTGCATTATATTCGTAAGATAATGGTAAACCACCCTGCTATAGCTTTTTAAGAAAATCTTAAACAGAAGTATTTTTCGATTCTTCTGGTACTTAGTTCAAAGTCTACCTTAAACTAAACCACTGTATAGTTGGTGTAGGAGAGGAAAAGAGGCTGCAAGCTTGTTGCAATGCGATTTCTTAAGAACAGAGCATGGGGGATGTAAGACTTTGGCTATACAAGAAAAAAACCATGCCAAGACAGCCTCACATCACAAAGATTTTCTTGAAATAAGAAAGTTTGAGATTAGAATCTATATTCACTTTGAAGTTGTGATACTAATGTAAGCTTAGTATCCATGGAAGTCATTCGTTGAAATATTGCCACAACCTGAAAAGTTTTTAAATGTTTACTAAATCAATCAAGCTTAAGTCTTTAGGTTTCTCTAGATGCAATCTACGATTTTGCTGTGTTCAAAATGCTTAACTGATTGGGAATCTTCTCAACGTAGCAAGAACATATTAAACGTGTTTTGGGCCAAAAAACAAGGCAACACACATAACACGCCATGGCACCTATGTTTTCAGAAAGAAATTCAAGTATTCGTTATCGCCTTTGTTGGGCAACCCACATTGCACTCTACAGTCTGCTATGTCTTAGGAAAGAAGCAAAACTAAAATCAAGTATTTTTATTTATTAGACAACACACATTACGTTTCATGACGTCAAACGTTCGTTCCCGCGATAATTACTTCAAGTTGGGTTGCGTGGTGACCTCTATTAAGGAACATGGTTGTAGAGAGTAGTTGCTTTCGCGGAGTAGCAATCTGCATGATTTAGTTGTTTTATAACTGGTGTACAGATCAGGGCGTGTCCGACACCATTAAGGGCAGTAAGATTCTGGGCATTGAATAAGAGGGTTGTGTGGCGTTTTCCAATAGAGTTTAATGTTTTGAACACATTGTTTGGAAGCTGGAAGTTTCCTTCGTTTTGAAGCGGAATCTATAGTGGAATTCGTCATCATTTTGACCCTCATCGCTGCTTGGACACAGCTAGTTCTCGGTGTTTTAAGTAAATGAGATGTAGTTGCCCATGTGAACAAAGGTTTGGATTGTCGCCTCTATCAAAAGGTTAGTTAAGCACCAATTATAGCAGTGTTTGCGTTTGTTCGGTCTCAAGTAAACAAAGTGGATTCAAAGCTTGTCTGGTGGAAAAAATAATGAGATTTTTCCTTGGTATTAATGTAAATATACAACGACTATTTTTAGTATAATCATTGTGATTTTGTGTTCGATTCAGTTTACCATTTGTCTCAACGAACAATGAATTTATAGTTCAGTAAAGTCAAATGTGAAAATTGTAATGCGGACAAGTTTTATTGTAATTATAACTATTTTGCTTGTTTTTAATCTGTACGTATGAACGAATTTACTGTCGAGTTCTGTTAAATAAAATCTGATATTTTAAATGTATTAAATGCAGCCATAAGCTATTAATAGGACGTTGACGGAGTCCACGTACTGTGTTTGCGTTCAGGGATTCCCCTCGAGTGTCGCTGGCCAGAATTCTGCGCAGAAGAATTTAATAAAATCATTGATGTCGTTTTATAAGTTTTATGTATTTTGTGTAATCACCGGTTTATTTGCCTTGTTTTCTTTTATTGTTTTGTATGTAACGTTTATTTAATTTTTTTATTTCATAATGAATTTGTTGTTTAAAACGACAGCCCTTTTATTGTACTTGCATGTACTTGTTTAAGTGGAAATATTGAAATCACCCAAGCACTTTATTAACTTGATTCAGTTATATTAAATTTAATTAGTAAAGAATATACTGGGTGACTCAAAAGACTTTGATATACTAAGTGAGTGAAAACGACTTGATGATTTGATTCAAATATTCCAAACTTAGCTAAAGAAACATATATACAGGGTGATTTGAAAATATCCCTGTATAAGGCGGTTAACGTCTTGAGTAAGTTTTGGTTTCAAAAAGCTTAAGTAAGTATTTGTGAAGCTGTTGCTGATGTAAGAGGGACTATGGTTCTTTTGAATCTTGTTATTCGACTAAACCTATAGTGGCGCCTTCCAATAGTACCAATTTTGAGCTATTTTAGTGGTAAGTAAGCATTTCAAACCTAGCCGTCTTCGACTGTTTGCTAACCTGGGTATCAGCGAACTTAGTTCTTCGTGGCTTTTAGTCGCTGATTATACACCTGTGTTTTAAAGTTCATTTTAGCACGTAACAGACTATGTTCTTAAGAAGAAAAATGAATTAAAATCAGGAATTTATGTATGAGTTTATATTAGATAACACACATTGCACACAATATGAACCACTATGCACGTTTCAGTATTTATTTGTCGGCACAAACTACATGTCTTATTAAATTATACTATTCGCTTTGAAAGTGGAGTTGACGGAGTTTCATTAATAAAAGCATTAATTTGCTGCTGTACACACGCCCCCGCCCCCCCCCCCACACACACACAAGATAATAATTCCATCCCTATCTACAGTAACATCCGCTTTAATACTTTAATTGACATAATTTTATACAGAAGTTGATATTTTCTATCCTTAAACTTACTTTCATGTGTAGCAATCTGTAGCCAGCTTGTATTAAATACTTATCCCAACATCAGCGAAAAATGAAGAAATCTGAAATACCACACTTGTAGTCAGTATCTGACCGAGGCTGCTAAAACAGAAAAAAAACACAACATTTAAAACGTATTCTTTAGCATATTCACTAAAAAATGTGAAAGCCAACAACGTCCTAGAAGAAGAGGTTTCTCCATACAAGAGTTTTCAAGCACATAAAGTCAAATTCAATAATCGCCTTTCAGCAGTTGAACGAAAGCGTTCTTATAATAGTATAATTGTGCAAGCGATATTTACTTCAAGAAAATGTTCTTTGTATTATTACTCAGTACACATTTGTATCAAGAACGATCACGCGCTATTCACACAATGGTCCCATTTAATATAAACTGTAAGTGCAGAACGTTTTCCAAAAAGAATCATCAGTACCTGCTTTCAAGTACGTTATTTTGCTTTAATTTAATAGACATCAAAACAGTGTCAGTAATGATATCAACAGAAATGAAACGCAAATGCGTTTTGGACAGCAAAACAGATGATGGCACCAGTCGAAAAGAAAGAAGATGTTTACAAGGTGTGTCAGCAGCAATATTCAAATGGATTATGCATTAAGAAACTTCCATTATCCAAGAAAAGCTTTAAATAGATAAAGATTGACTTACACCCACTGAACTTAGAAACGTACCTGTTAGGATTTGTGTTCACGGTATCGGGCATGTGCGCGTTTATGTGAACTGCTATAAAACAATTATATGGTGCGGGTGCAAAATGCTGTGCATTTGGTAACAATAGGGATCTCAGTGTGTCGCCCGTTTGAATCTTTCGTAAAAGGCGTTGGTGTCAGCGTGACGTCGGGTGCACGGACATTCTCTTAGGAACAGTTAAAAATTTCTGGTACTTAGTGTTAAGCAATGTATGCCGCCCTTTGTAGGAATCGATGCCATATGTGCAAGGGATGAAAAAATAGGGGCGCACAGTGGACAGAAATGCATGTGGGCAGCTTTGTTTAGATGGTTAATTTTAGTTTTTTTCAGTAGCTTTTAAGACATAGTTGGTTAAAAGACACAGGACGAACAAGTCCAGTTCACTGTAATCTTCTCTGTAATTGTTTGAAAATAAATGTAGATAGTTTAAAAAGGGAAAGTTTTTTATGTATCAAAAAATACTGAACAAAAGTTTTAAGAATTTCATCATTGGTAGCAGAGCTTGGTTATTAAACAATCGAAATTAAATACAATTAGTGCATTCTCACCATTAAGAAGTGTGAAAAAATATTTCGGGTCAGCGCAGAGAGTCCAGAGGGTCATCTTCGTAGCGAGATTGGCAGCGAATATATTACGAACGTCCACACTGAAAGGTGAGCAATCCTGTCTTTCCTTTCTTAAAATAATTCCTGTTGAATTCATTGTACTTATGAAACTGTTTTTACCTGCACAAGTTACGTTTTAATCGACAAGTTACCTCAAAAGCGTTATTAAAGAATTGTATTATATAGTCAAAAATTGCACACTTTTTCATTTATTTAGTTTTAATTCATTATTCATTGCCTGCAATTAAATCAAATATTTCTTAGTTATAGACAGGTACAACAACTAAATTAATTTTGTTATTTAGTAGATTGCACTGTTCTGAGATATACATAGTTGTAATTAAACAATTAAAATGAGTAGTGATAAAGTAAAAAGGGGTACTTTAAAGTCTAAGCTTACGACATTCACGAAATTCGTAAGCGAAGTGCGCAGGAAGAATGAAATAACCGATTTAGATTTAATACAATTACAAGAAAGATTAAATAAAATCGAAACGTTGCTTGACGAATTTGATGAAATACAGTGTTAAATCGAAAGTGCTTCTGAGGCTGTAGGAGACGAGCTGCATGAGCGGGAAGAATTTGAAAACAATTTCTTTACACAAATTTCAATAGCTAAAAAAATCATAAAAGACAATGAAGCGCAATTAGTAGCTTCTTCGGCTCAGGTGTCTCCTATACCCTCGGAACAGGACAGTATCGCAAGTAATCGGCTAGCGGACTACTATATTAAGTTACCCACCATCTAGTTGCCAAAATTCGATAGATCTTATTCTAATTGGCTGGAATTCCGCGACACATACGAGTCCCTCATACATGAAAACGAAGGTATTAGCGGAATACAAAAATTTCACTATTTGCGAGCGGCTCTCGAAGGAAGTGCGTCTCAGGTAATACGATCATTAGAATTCACCGCGAGAAATTACTCTGTCGCATGGAGCGCGCTGCTTGATCGCTATCACAATCGGAAACTGCTAATACATAATCACGTCAAGGCGTTATTTAAAATCGAAGCTGTCACGAAAGAATCAGCTGAAGGTTTGAGAAAAATAATGGATTCGGTGTGTAAAAATTTGCGTGCTTTGCAGCAATTAGGCCAACCAATTGAAAATTGGGACACTTTAATTGTATATTTAGTTTCGACCAAGTTAGATTCCAATTCAATGAGGGAATGGGAGAATTACAAAGTAGATAAAGACATTCCTAAAGGCACGCGCGGACCTGTTGGAAACATTGCAAGTGCACCAAAACGAGAAAAGACATGGTGCAAACAACACAAAAGGGTTTTTGGCGACCAACGCAAAACAAAACACTACCAAGTGTAGAATTTGAAATAAGGAACATTATATGCAAAATTGCCCTCAATTTTTAAAGTTAAGCAACGAACAAAAGGTTGAAAATTTACGCAATTTAAAACTTTGCTTTAATTGTTTAAGACCGGGACACGGGAGTAAAGTGTGTAAGAGGGAGACGTGTAAGAAATGCGAAGGGAAACATCACACCTTACTACATAACGAACAGGGGGTTTCTCAAACGAGTTCAAAATGTGAAGAGGTCGTTAGCGCGCCGAAAAATAACGTAACAATGTCGGCATGCACCTCTGAAAGCACGTTCTATTATCAACCGCATACGTTCAAATTTTAGATAAGCACCGCAGTCCACACACAATAGATTCCGGTTCCCAGTCAAGTTATATTATACAGGATTTGTGCCAAAAACTGCAGCTAACCACATCCAAGAAAATTATCGCAGTTCTTGGTTTAAACAATACCATTTCGAACATAGATTCAAAATGCGAAGTAATTATTCAGTCACTTCATAATAATTTCTCCGCGAGTGTACCGTGCTTCGTGGTTCCCCAAATCACGGGAAACTTGCCAAACATCGTGTTGAATATTTCTGAACTTAATATTCCAAAGAATATAAAGCTGGCAGATCCGTCATTCTTTAAGCCACAAAAAATAGACATGCTAATAGGAGCGCAAATATTCTGGAACTTGATCTCTATAGGTCAAATCAATCTTGGCCCGAACAAACCTACTCTACAAAAAACGCGTTTGGGATGGGTCATATCCGGCTCTATTGGCAAAACACAAAACTCATTAGTATCGTGTAATTTAACTCAAAATCTTGACATCCAAAATCAATTAGCGCGATTTTGGGAACTAGAGGAATGTTCCTCTTCCAAACCACTCTCCGAAGAAGAGATAGCTTGCTAGGCACACTTCGTAAAACATACAAAACGAACCGAAGACGGAAGGTTCGTAGTTGCGATTCCGTTCAAAGATACGCCGGAAAAACTGGGGGATTCGCACACTCAAGCAGTACGTAGATTCTTATCTCTTGAAAGAAAGTTTCAAAATAGACCGGAAGTAAAAGAGCAATATCTTGAATTCATGCGAGAATACCAATCATTAGGTCATATGAGCAAAGTCAAAACTCAAAATTTTGAAAAGGCCGGCTACTATATGCCGCATCATTGCGTACTGAAAAACGAGAGTCTCACTACAAAATTGCGAGTTGTATTCGATGCGTCTGCTCCATCAAGTACCGGATATTCACTAAACAATTTACAAATGACCGGGCCGACCATTCAAAATGACTTATTCTCCATTCTTCTTAGATTCAGGCAGCATCGTTATAGCGGGTGACGTCGCCAAAATGTACAGGCAACTTCAGGTAGCAGCGGAGCAAAGGTGCTTGCAAAGAATACTGTGGCGCGAGAGTCCGCACGAGCCGCTACAAACGTTTGAACTCAATACGGTAACTTACGAAACAACCGCGACGTCCTTTTTGGCAGTGCGGTGCTTGTTTCAATTAGCCGAAGAAAATGCAAATGAACACCCAGAACTAGCCGAAATAATTAAAAACGACTTCTGCGAATAAAGCGTCATGCACTTCGTGCAGATCCTAAGTCCATTGAATTGTACGGATTCGCCGACGCTTCCGAAGAGCATACGGCGGATGTATTTTCTTAAGAGTTGTAGATCAACACGATAACGTCTTTGTCAATCTTCTATGCGCCAAGACAAAGGTGCCACCGTTAAAGACCATAACATTACCTCGGTTAGAACTTTCCGGCGCTACAGTCCTAGCCAGATTAACAGACAAAGTAGTCAAATCGCTAAAAGTAAGGATTGACAACTGTGTATTTTGGATAGATTCCACGATCGTGTTAGGTTGGTTAAAACTTTCGCCAAATAAACTAAAAACGTTTGTGAGCAATAGGGTATCTGAGATTCAGCAGTTGACCGGTTCGGGTAAATGGTATCACGTACCCTTTGGGCTTTAATTACTTGAAGAAATTGAGAAATA
The DNA here is from genome assembly GCA_011009095.1 of Ignelater luminosus. Taxonomy (NCBI): domain Eukaryota; kingdom Metazoa; phylum Arthropoda; class Insecta; order Coleoptera; family Elateridae; genus Ignelater; species Ignelater luminosus. The sequence goes on from VTPC01001697.1 coordinate 110,711, forward strand.
AAAGGCGAATATAAAAAAACAACAGGTGATAGGTGAGAAAAGACAGATTATAAAACTACAGCAGTTTTTGATTGGAAGATAGAAGTGAACGTAAATATTCATCCAAAGAGAAAAAGAAAACTAACTATATACGTATCTTGGGCAAGTTTTATTATAATAAAAGATACAGTAGAAAAAAATGCCTTGAACTTTTTGGCTTCTTGACTTTTTCTGTGGTTGGTTGTGAAACACCCTTATAAGTAGCTAATTAATATAACAAATTTAAATGTTGAAGTTTTTTCGGTATCATGATGTAGGTCCCTTGCTTTATCAAAGCATCTGTGTCGATTGTCGAATATGAAAAATTAGTTTGTTAGAGGTTGGTAAGATGCACAACATTAAAACTCCGTGGCAATCTATCTAATTATAAGGTAGCTTACTATTAAAGCCTAGTTAGAAATCAATTTTGTTACTTTTAGAAAATCATCTTGAAGGTACGTTTATACATAGGTTTTATAGCAATCTATCGATACCCGCCAGTTGATAACAACTTGTAGATTTGAAAGCAGTATTTCGTTTGCATTAATTTGTGAAACGTGAGCCTCAGATTTTGACATCTTTATCGGTATGTATCACAGACTATTAAATCAATTGAATGCATAACATTATGTTTAAAGCTTTTTCTTGAAAATACTCACTTAATGGAAACGTATACAGTTTCATCAAGCTGAACAGATGTGTAATTATAATTTGTCATTTGAGAAATGAATTGTAAAAAGCAATAGAAAAGATATCTGAAAAAACAAACATCAAATTAATTAAAGATCTGAAAGTAACAAAAAATACATAGTCATGAAGACTGTTAAAAGAAGATTCAAATAAAAAAAAAAGTGAATTGAGTCTTGACAACGGACATAAAAGGAAAAATCGTTGTTTTAGCGGTTTCCACCCAATTAAAATTTAATCTCTACTTGTAATGGTGTCTAGTGTCTTCTACGGGACCACTAAAGGAATTACAACCTAAAGCTATGTATACAAGTGTAGGTATGATATACAACTAATCGAAATACTTGATTCATTAATAAAACTTGTTTAAAATATTATATAGAAGAAAAAAAATGCAAAAGCAAAACCCAATAAGTATGAATACCAAAGTGGTTCTAAAGACAAATTAATGTAAATGCATATCTTTCTTTGTCTTCTTTTGTATTGTGATGTCTTACTATCAATAAAACGATGATAAAAATATCTTAACAAAAACAAAAACTTTAGTTATAGAATAACGGAAAATACTAGCGACATTGTATTTTAACTATAATAAAAATGTCAGTCAGCACCTTTTATTCCTATTATGTTTTACGTAACTCCCATATAAAAAACCTTTTTTATATATTAGAATATATCTCTGTATTTAAAAGTATCGCTTAACTTGATTTGTGATGATGTCCTTTGACTTAACGTATACCATAAATTTAAAACTGTTTTTTATATTAACGCTCCTTTAGGCATAATCTAGGTTGCAACTCTTCCTCAATTAAGTAGTTCAGAATAAAATTAGATACTTCGCAGAAGGAATATAAATTCAAGAACTGTTCCAATGTTAAAAAAAGATAAAACTTACAAAATATTATGTATTAGTAATTTCCAGGGATTGTGCATTTCAAAGAACTTTTCAATTCTTTTTCTATTAATTCTTTTCTTCATCATACACCTAATCACTTTCCTTTTTGGTCTGTTTAACTCTAAGCAATAATGTAGTGCTTCATCCAATTTTTAGTAATGTAGTATTTCAACTAATTCTTTTTTAAAAGTAAAAATCGATACCTATGGCTTTAATATAACATGTATTTCAAGTCTAACTTATGAAAAAACAGTAATATAAAGAGGTTAATCAAGATGGGTAAACTGCAAATACAAAAAGATGGGTATTGAGTGAAAAAACTTATAAAATCATGATGAACCATTTTTAAAATTCATATCAGGCAAATTAGAACGAATTAGGAAGTTTGTTTTAATCTGAAGAAGATAAACTTAATTACCTGATTAATAACAAATAAAGTTGGTTATACATTCATTGCAAAATTCTACCTAAACTCATGGTAACAATATGCTCTGAAAGTTGTCCAAAATCAAGCAAGTTAATATTTTCACTATTCTTCACAACCTCATTCATTTATCTGATTTTGCTTTGAGCAAATTTCTTAAAAACTTTTTATTACTATAAGTTCTTTAAATTACCTACTTTAATTGCCTTCTCTGGGTTCTGCTGTCCAAACACTTTCACGTATTTTTAAAAAACGCAACGTTCTTGTTGCAGGTAAGAGATTTTTTGTAATTCACGTAGGATACCTTACCTTGTTATCGTGCTGCAAATCAATCTATGGCTATTAAGTGCAGTCTTAAGAGGGTAGTTGCTTCTCAATAATTCTTTTTATTTATTTATTCAGTTTTGAAAGTCTCTCACAGGATCCTTCTACCCTTAACTCTGAGGAGAAGTCGATTTTAATAATGTTTATTGATCATCATGTCGAGCTGTAAGCTGACCAGTTTAGAGTATAAATATCTACTATTTCAGCTAAGTGCTTTATCATCAATCGTTTCCATTAACGAGTGCATCTGTCAGCACTTCTTCAATTTGCATGTAATAAAACCATACCAAATTCTCTTCAAAAACGTTTTTTGGATATTGTTATTTGAACATATTTTTCATTGCGTCGCTTTTAAACTCTTTCTTGTCCATTGCCAATCTCGAAGTAAAATCTGGATTAATCAATAAAGAGAATTTGCTTCCAATCTTTCAGTGATTTGTAATGATGAACACAATTCAGTTTGCTTCTACAATGTCGAGACTAATGCTCTGGATCATTTAACTCAGCTTCATACAGGCATTTTCTAGCGGTTTTCTCGCTGATACTCACAGGTATCACCTACTTGAGTGTCAGTTTCTCAATATTTCTGAGACAACAAAATGATCATTTTTTTAGGAAATAATCTTTTTGACCAGAACCAACTGTGGTTTTTACAACTCGGTGATATATTCTTCGCACCTCTTGTAGTTTGCTTTATAACCAGTGTTTTCTATACAGATACACGCACCAGATCTTATTCTCTTATTCACAGATAAACTGTCAAACAGAACGAGGTAACCTGAATTCATAAATGAGTCGTAGTCACTATCTATGTTGAAAATTTCTATTGATACAAAAATCTAATAAATGATTATTAAGAAAAGTTTTGTTGTTGAGAACCCTTAGAAAATTTAGGATTAGAGTAAAAGCAGAAAAATAACACTACCTTTTAGAGAAAACAAAAAATCTGAAAGCTTTTACAACTAGCATTTCATTATAGGCAACAATTCAAACCAACAATTTACTACAAAAGATCATTACATCCCAATAGTTGAAAACGCGAAATACAGTAAGCCGAAGAATTTACAATTGAAGTCTAGCAACAAGTATCAGTTTTGCTAAGAGTTGCGTTGACATTATTTGTAATTCTGTAATATTTAGGTGAAGACTTGTGGTTTTACTAAAAGGAACTACTTTTCTACCGAAAATAACCAGAAAGGCAACGAAAAATACGCCTAAAGTTCAGAAGATGTTTCTTTCGTCAGGTCTGTTTGCCTGTTTTACGTCCGATGAATTAAAAAACTCTACTATTTTTAAAATTAACAATTGATTTGGCAAAAAGTCACTTTTACATGTTTTTCAGAGAATACATCAGTAAGTTGTAAAATTGGATTTTAAAAAGCTCTCAAATCTAACGGTCTATGCTAAGGTCATACTTTTCTTTTTGTAAATGCCTCAACAACAGAATGAAATATTCGCATCAAACTCTTCCATAGATATTAAATCTTTTTTGTCATATAACTTTTTTCTCTGAAGTGCACCGTTTCCAAAATTTAGGGTGTCAAAGTAGCCTATTTTACTAGAAATGAAGCAATTTACGAAAGAAATACAAGACGATTCTTTTCGTCTAATGTAATTGTAATTCTTCAGTGGCGTAATAATTTTCTCTAGAATAAGGAACCAGACCCCTCGAATTTCCAATGATAAGGATATCAAATACAAAACTATGTAAACTATTGACACCTTAGAGTAAAGAGCATAGGAACCTTCATCTCGATATCTCACCTTGTTGATGAAATATTGAAAAAAATAAGAAATCTTAAATTGAATGTTGCCACCCTGTATATCGAAAACGGTAAACTTTAAGAAAGAAACTTATACAGTGTGCTGATAAAGTATGGAACAAATTCAATAACTCGAAAAATATTAATATTTTGAAAAAGAACAAAAAGGGGTGTAGCGATTTAAATTGTTAGGCATCTTTTAATATTATGCACAAATTAATGACGTCATCATTATTTGACCAATGACGTTTCCGATATTTCTTGTAAATGGCAACCCCAAGATATTTTTGCAGATTATTATTCACTATTGAATTCTGCGTATACAATGATCTTCAAATTTTTCAAATTTGCTCACGCTTTTCGAAGATATTACTTTTTTTGTTTAGAAACTTTGAAACATTCTAGATAGCATTTCAATAATTTAAATCTAGTACACTTGATTTAAATTAATTAAAAAATCAGGTACACATCAATTTGATTTTATTTTATGTCATCTAATTAGATTTCTGTCATTTATTATTTAAAATTCGATATCATTATTTGTTGTAAACACCGAAATTTAACGAGGACGATGCGTTTAACAGAAAAGGAGAGAATAGAAATACTAATAATGATTAGTTGCTATGGACAAACGCGAACTCAACAACAATTTAATAATAAATATCGAGAGAGACAACCAATAACTCGTTTGACTGTTAGTAAAGTAGAGAAGAAATTTCGCGAACGTGGACATGAACGAGATCTTCTTAAAAGTGGTCGGCCTAAAATTTGAAATGAAACAAAACTTAATGTTCTTCTAGTTGTACAAGACAATCTACATAAAATCACCAGACAACTGGGATTAGAAAACAATATTCACAATACAACTGTCTTAAAAATGAAATCTGAAAAACTAAATTCTTACAAAGTTAGGCTTGTCCACGAGTTGGCCGAAGATGACTTTGACAGAAGAATCGAGCTCTGCAAACGCCTACAGCAACTCTGTCTCGAAGATGCTATGTTCGTTAAAAACATAATTTTTTTAGATGAAGCAACGTTCTGTTTAAACGGACATGTAAATCGCCAGAATTGTAGATATTGGGCAACATCCTCGCTGGATGCAAGAGTCGCATATCCACCATCCGCAAAAACTTAACGTTTGGAATTGCTCGCAACAGAATTATAGGTCCTTTCTTCTTTGAAAATAACCTGACCGGACCCCGTTATTTGCAGTTTCTTCAAAACGAGCTGATATACACTTTAGCTGTTAGAAACATTAATATGCCAGACAATAACTTATGGTTTCAGCAAGATGAAGCACCACTACATTATGCTGTCAATGTTTGGCAGTACCTAAATGAAATGTTCCCGAATTGCTGGATTGGCAGGAGGGGACCAATCGAGTGGTCAGCCAGGTCTTCAAGCTTGACACCTCTGGATTACTTTTTATGGAGTTACCTTAAAAGTAAAGTGTATAAAGATAAGCCAGACAATTTAGAGTTTTAAAGGAGCGCATACGGCCCGAAATAGGACAAATTTCACCACACGTTGTAAATCATGTTCAACAAGAATTTATATACCGTCTTGGACACTGCCAAGTAGTAAATGGTCAAAATCTTGAACATCTTGAGTAAAGTTTCTGTTCTTTTGTAAAATTATTTCTTTTTATGACTTATTGGTTTTGTTATAAATTTTGTGTTTGAAATAAACTTGTTAAAATACCATTTAGGATATTTTAAAATTTCTAAACAAAAAAGAATAATATCTCCGAAAAGCGTGAGCAAATTTGAAAAATTTAAAGATCATTGTACACAGAAATCAGTGGCGAATAATAATCTGCAAAAATATTTCGGAGTTGCTATTTACAAAAAATATCGATGACGTCATTGGTCAAATAATGATGATGTCATTGATTTGTGCATAATATTAAAAAATGCCCAACAATTTAAATTGTTACACCTCTTTAAGTTCTTGAATTTGTTCCATACTTTATCAGCACACTGTATAACAAGGTAGGCTTAACTTTGTACATATCGTTTACATCCTGTTAGGCATAACGCCGGTGTCATAAATAGTTATTTGGATCTAATGACGTCAAAATCATTGGCGTACTATTATGAACACTATTGAAGAGTAAGGTAAACTAGGTCGTAAGCCAATAATTCCTGATGTCATAAAATCGCACATATTATCATTAAATATTTATCAGCCTTAGTTTTATGGACTTGAATAAACCAGTAGTGACAGAAATATAATTGATAACAAAAAGTAATTACTAACAAACCTAGATGTTAGAGTAGTGTAAATGCTGTAAAAATGGATACAACTATGTACTGTATTTCTATAAACAGGTTATCTAAATATTTAATTGCTAATATACATAAATAACTACTACCTTGTTTATTAAATTTACACACTTTACTTCTTGGGATCAAATGTTTGAACAAGCTTCGAACCAAAGAAGAGAGAACTTTCTGTTGCTATCAAAATAGACTCACTTGTTTTAACAAATTATTTATATTCATACTTTAGAAGTTTTTATTTTAATGTTTTTATAAACTTATCGTTCACCATAATTACTAATTTAACAGCTTTTTAGATTTTGTATGAATGAATTAGAATGAACCCTATAAATACTTACATGCATTAGCGCCGTATGGTGTAAAGTACTTAGTACTTTATATCCTGGTTTAATCTGAATTTTAAAATCAATTACTAATTTATTTATGAGAATTAAGTGATTTTAATTTGAAATGAGGATTAAGAATTTTTGGTTAATATGTTAAGATAGAATTGTAAATCTGGTTAACTACACCTTTAACATGTGCTGCTACTACTGAATACCTTTCGTTATAACGTAGAATCTACATTCATGTATAGTTAAAAGAAACAACGATAGTCAGAAAAAGTTTGTTTGGAAACACACCTTGAATTTGCTTGAACAAGCTTTGAAAAAAAAATCGAAATTCAATACAGAGAAAGCTAAAGCTTAGTTTTGTTTCTTCTACGTTGTTAGTCAATTAACTTTACCACAAAGATTACAGTAGGTATATCTTAAAAACAACATTTACACTTTGCTACAATTCTCTAACATTCAAAAAAAATTTACAGTGGTAATTACTTTAACGGTTAAAAAACAACAAGTAATAAACCACATAATAAGAACTTAATAAAGCAATTAAATGTTACTTAGTTAGAATAAAAGAATAGCGCATTGAAAACTATGCGTACACCAAATTGCAGTTATATCTAAATCTTTTTTAGTCTAATTCAAGATTTTATCTTAAACGAGTGAACAGAGTTAGTGGAAGTACGTGAGAAAATCTAATTTTAATCTCATTGTTAATGTGTGTGAATAATATTTAAAAACATTTAACTGGAATGGAAGATTTTTTCTTAAGATAATAGTAGAGTTTATCTTCCGGACTATTTTAGTTCACAGCGTACAACTTTTTATTTCTGCCGAGAAAAAAAGTCAGATTTGGTTTTATTTTAATTTTTCATAAAGGAAGTATAAGAATTAGTCAAATTAGATGGTATATTATTATGCCATCCAACGGTAAATATGCTTTAAGCCCGCGAGAAAATAAGAAATAAAATTATTAAACAAGTTCGATTCTAAATTCCTAATTGGAAATTAAAGTTAAATATGTAACAAAATAATTCTATACGAAATTATTGATCCTTATGTAGAAATTCTGTGATGCAAAGTTAGTTTACTGTGAAGAATACGCTTAGCAGTTTCGAGATAGCTCAAACTCTGATTTTCTATTAAAATAGATTTAGTAACTATCTACTTATTGCCAACCTGTTGCTTTGGACTGCACCTCATTCACTGTCTGCAAGTAACAATAATTTGGGTATACATACGTTGAGCAAAGTCTGACATAAGTGAAAATTAATTAAGTCTCTTTTAAAGTCACAGGTGTATTATACATAGTAACATCATTACAAAAGGCTAACCGTCAGTATCTTATTAGTTTTTATAAAAAAATAATAGACAAACGCTACATTACTAAAGACCAAACTCTAAGGTTTACGAAACATTTGTTTAATAAAATAAGAGTTTTTTTTATAGCAATACATTGAATTTTTAAGATAAAAAAATCTCTGTCTAAACTGTTTTGTAAGGAATTATATGATTTATCTGCGATAAAATAATTTAATGCAGTCTGCTAAAAGTTGCATTGCTCTGTTATCTTATTTGACAATAAATAGACACTTTTGAGGCTAAATTTAGATTTAATACGTCTGCAAGAACAAATAGTTTACAGATATAATTAAAGTTAAAGAAAAATAATTATTGTGAAACCTCCTGAATTCTACACTGTATTTGCATGGGTTAGATATCGTGTTTCAAAACATTGCTCTTGACTGCAAACATGCGTATGTCCTTTGTAGCTTAAATAACTATTATTACATATTTCCTTTGATTTGAAAACTCAAAAGTAATTCATAAATTGAGAAACTTATTCCCTTCCTAAAAATATGGCTTGGCTGCTAACATAAAATAGGAAATATTTGGGCCCTAAAATGGACTCTAGCTAAATTCCCTGAAAGATAGGTTGTTTTGCGGAATAGACCGCTGCTGATAGGAACACACACTGCGTCTTGCCAAACAGATAAAGCGGTTCTATTTTAGGTTCCTGACATCTCTTCTTCAGAGATATGCTGTGGTCAACAGTACTCAATTAAACGCCTTGAATAAATAAAGAAAGCTTTGATTACTCTACGTATATATGTATTTGGTGTTCACCCATTGCACTCTTAGCTAGAGACACCGCTCTAGAACAGTTGGGACGGTGTGTCATTTTAAAATTCTTTACATCCGTTCCTATGTGTTCTGCGGCCATTAAAGTACATTTTGAAATTGCGTTTCTTCCACAAGGCAAATTTCTAAAAACACCAACAGAATTGAAGGGGCCAATGCAAGAAGTGGACATGTCGACAATTTACAATTTTACAGGAAACGAAAAAAAACGTTTGCAGCTTAAATACTGTAGTTTAACAAGTTTTTGATTTATAGTAGCTATTTATGACTAGTATGTGGATATTTCAGTGTGTATGGTTAGTCGTTATATATTTTTTTACGGCTGCAAAAAAATAAAATCTGTTGGAGATGTCCACTTCTTGCACAATAAATTAAGATTTGATTTTTGAAATATATTTATTTCTTGAAAACCTAAACTTTTATATGTAAGAACAGTGATTCAACCTATATTATTATTAAATATCAATTTAGTAGTGGTTTTCTTCATATTCTGAGCACGACGAATGATTTTCTGTATTAGCAAATTCTCTATGATAATTTTTTATATCTTCATAAAACCATTGATCAGCTACTGGCACATAGTAAGATGCTAACGTCATTACATGCTCAAACTTTTTTTGTTTCAATTTTCTTCTTTCATTATACAAAAGAGTGGTATCATTCGGCATGGTGACAGATATGTTTTTATTTTTTATATCAAATTCTTTATACACCTGTAGTGATACTGACACACTACATAAAATGTTTGGCATTTTGGTAATGTCATAACGAAAGATTCTGTATTTGGATATTGTAAACTTTGCATTTTTTCGGCTTGGAGTAAAAAGTGGTAAAAAGTGGTCTTTAAAATTTAGAAACATTTTTTGTTGAACCGGAATAACCACAAATTTCTTTCCAGATTCTGTAATAATTTTGGCGTATTTATTTGGCAGGTATATTTTGTCGTATCTTCGTTTTCTTTGTTCAATAGCTCCGAAGCTGCGATCACAGGGTAGATAACTGTGCCCCGGTTCAGGAAAACGTTGGTAGATAAATTTAAATTTACCAGTTTCGATAAGAGTGTAAAGATACTGCGTCATGACATAATTTTTGTTTTGTGACGCACAGTTGGCCGAAAACATGTAGACGTCAGTAACCTCAGGTCTAAGGATATTGTTGAAAAAATAATTAAGTAGGCTGATAACTTCATTTTGTCCTTTTCCAGCAAGCGTTTCATCATACAAAAAGAAGTAGCTTTTACCCGTGCTTGCGACATGAATACAGAAGTTGTACACCCACATTTGAATTTTGTAAAATACGTCTCCACTTGGTGCAACCGGTAACGGAAGATTTTGCTGGAAATCAAATGTAATAACTTCAACATGATCATTATTTCTACACAGTTTTGTCTTTGCCTTGAGATCTTTATAAAATGTTTCTGCTTTGGCAACATGTAACTCTTTTTCTGTCCTGAGCTGTCTCTTCTCTTCTTCTGTTTCAGCACTTAAAAGTTTGTTCATTAGTTTGTCACATTGAACTGAGCTAATATGTCAGGAGTAACTTGATTTGGCCTATTGTTATGTTTTCCACGCCGGTCTATTGGAGGAGTCACATTGAGTTTCATGTGGTCGATTATTCTGTTGATCCTACCTTTTTTTATTCCGTGTATAGCAAGCAGTGCATTTTTACATACAGGAACTTAAGTAGCATTTTCTTTAACCTAAAACAGATAAAATGTAAGTACCATACCACTCCCTCTTTGACATTCACAAATGTGTGCGCTATAACCAGAATAAATTTAAGTAGGTATCAAAATATCCACCTACAGAAAATGTACAATAAACACTTTTTGGTTTATTATTTTCATCGCTGCGTTTTCTGTGCTGTGCAACTTGTTTTATGGCAATGTTTCCAGATAAATATGCATCCTGCAAGTCCTTGCTTGGTAGTTTATAAAATGCTTTAAATATTGCCACTCTGGTATCAGCTGTAACTCTGTCAAAACATTTCATTTTGCAGTTACATGCATTTCCTAGTTGTTTTTCTGGTACTACTTGTTTCAAAGTATTAACATATTCTTTGCCAGCAGTTTTGTGTTCCTTCCTCACATTTCTTTGCCACTGCTTTTCTTTCCTCAACCGTTTCTTGCCTTTAGCTTCCCTTAAAGTGAGGTTAGGTTCCTCAGTTTCACTACCTTCTGATGGTATATATTCAGGGTCTGTTTGAGAATCACTGCCAGCATAAGGATCCTCCTCTGATTCTGATGAAGAACTCATTGTGCACTATTTAATACCATAATAAATAGGTTAACAATAACACTACACTTCACATAAACACACTGTTGTAGTCACGTACACAGTACACAACTACCCACAATACTTTGCAAAAACTGGACATGACCAGTTCATGTCCACTTCTTGCACAGTACTTAGTAGGTAGACAACCAACATCGCACTCGTATATGATCTATGTTAGCGGCAGAAGTCTAGTTCTTGCTCAGAACGATGCAGTAACGATTCAAGAACATGTCCAAACAAATAACTCATTTCCGATAAAAAATGGACATGTCCACTTCTTGCATTGGCCCCTTCAATTGTAATGACGTGTTTTCCCGCTTTTTCTATCAACTTTTGAAACACTTATTTTGTAATAATTATTAAAATAAAATCATATACTACTGGAGCTGTCTAACTTACCTTACTGGACATCAATCACAATCTTTCATGTTTTCATCCAGCGTTTTTTCACTCCACATCTATTTTTTTGGTATCCTGTGCATTCCTTATGTTTTGAAATATAAGATCCTTATATGGATCAAAGAAAATGCTGAATTATTTATAAAATGTTTCTTGCAAGACTTGAGAATTCTGTTCGACTGGATTTTAATTACCCGTTTTTTATAATTTTAGTTGTTCATATTGAGCTTAGAATTTTTTCATATTTTAGCTAATTTAGGTACAGATATTTTGCCATTCAGTTTGTAACCTCTTTCACCACTAAACTGCTCGAACTATTTTTATGAAGAAATATGTGATTTCTTGTTTGAAGATTTTGTATCTTTGCTTGCACCATTGATTGGCTTTTGGTCTTAAAATTGTTTATCCGCATTATCTTATATTTTCGAAAGTGTTTTTGCCGTAAAATCTAATTACTGTAACTCATCTTTCGGGTTAAGCTCAACAACTAAAATTTTGTTTCTAGCCCATTTCTTCAAACAATAGAGATATAATATACAAAAATTATGGCTTAAGCCTTTAAAATCCCCTAGAACTGCATAGCTTCTAAAATTATCCAATCTATACTTGAAATTAATTTTGAGCTAGTACTCCACAGTTTTGAATAAACATAAATGTGAATTTCATTTTTAATGTCTTTTGTTTAAAATATAAGCGACATTGAGATGCTAAGAGAGCAATTAGTATCAGGAGGCGCGTGAAGAGATCCGTGACGTAGGGATTTCTTACTGGTTTGCGGCGGGATTAAGAAGCAAAAATTTCTGGTGCGTTGGAAAAATTGTATGAACAATTAGTTTTATATACCATAAACTTCTCTAATTTCTTGAATGCGCAGTTTTGAACTGCACTTGGGTTTTATTGTGCGTGTCCGTATATATAATTCAAAAACATTACTGCCCTTATTATTACAAAGTGTTTTACTTGCTAGAATTAGATTAGGCTAGATTAGGCTGATTAGGTAGCACGGTAATTTTAATTGTGTATACATCTTGTGTGAAACTACTGGAGGCTGTGATACCGGAGCGAACGATGTTAGCATACAGATAGACTTTCTAAAGCTTTCATTTAAAGTGGTAAGGTCCACTACCCTCTTTGAGGTAGTTGCGGTATGTAAGCTTCTGCAAGGGACTTTGACTTGAAGAAATTTTGTGAGACTTTCTGATGCTTTAATTATTATATTGTTCAAGTACAATAGCTTGACCTTGCATAAACACGTTTTAGACTAAAATCACTTTAAGATGAGTTAACATTTTAATTATCAACTTAACAAAATCTATTAATAATTAACATCAAAGTTTTAAATTTAAAAATACAACAAATGTGGTGAATGATCAGATAATATAGAATTAATTTATTACTTCAATTATGTTAAATAAAAAACAAACAATTAAGATAATTGTATATAAGTATAAAAACAGCAAAATGTAAACATAATTAACATTATTAATGCATATATTTACAGATTAAACATAATTTAAATCATCATCAGCCGTTGTGTATCCATCCCATATAGGCCTCTCTCATGTAATTCCAGTTATATCTATTTTGGGCTGCTTGGTACCAATTTAGCCCGGCAACTTTCTTTAGATCGTCATGCCATCTTTCTCTCACTCTTTCTTTTCGCTCCAAGATCTCCAATAAGTTATGCGTCCACTCCAGTTTTCTGTGTGCCTGGCAACAAGACCTGCCCATTGCCATTTTAGGGAGCTGATTTGTTGTATTATGTTTTGTACTTGCATTTTCTGTCTTATTCACTCGTTAGGTCTGTGGTCTCTTAAGGATATACCTGATAGTTTTTTTTTCGATAGCTGACGTTTGAGTTCCAATCTGTTGGTTATAATTCTGCCTAATAATTTGTGTACTTAAGAGAGCAGGCTTATTGGACAGCAATTTTCAAGATTTGCGGGATCATCTTTTTTATATATTAGCACTACCATTGCGTTTGCCCATTTTTCTGAAATATTTTGTTTGTGTCAAGTATATGTTAAATAAATTTCTCAATGCTTCTTTAGTCCCAGTGTCACGTTCTTTAAGCATCTCTGGTAGTATACTATTTTTTCTTGCTGTTCTACAATTCTTAGTTTGTCCTGTATCATCAATTATCAATTTCGATTTCGGGAAATTATTTCGAATTTACAATTATTACTATTTTGTTTACGCCTTATGATCTTTTAATTTTATGACTCCTCTTTTTTTTGTTTTCTTTTTTGAATAGTTTCATGTTCTTCTTTTTCTCTTAGACCAAGAGCTAGCGTGAATTATACCACGCCACATTATTCCAAAGAATCGCTATTTTCATTCGATAATAGTTTACACGGTTAGCATAAAATCGCTTGCCTGCCGGTTCAGAATGGCAGCGTTATTGCAGGGGCGGCTCTTCAATTTAGAAAAAAGATGCAAATACCACACGATTTATTCCAAAATCAAATCTGTTCTGTTGTGTATAGGAATATTAGTTAAATATTAAATTAGTAACTATTACATACTTGTAAAGAAGATTTAATACTATACAACGTCCTGTCTGACTACGTTTCTGTAAAACATAAGACTGGGGAGTTAGAAGGACAAGTTTGACGAAAAAAGTGAGACAAAAAAAGTTTTTCGAAAATTATCGATCTTCGCTGGCAAATATCTGGGAAATTATAACACATAGGAAGAAAATGAGTATGGACAATCTTGTAGGAAATCTAATTATCTTTTATTTCGTAGCAAATACTTTTTATCGTACGACGCACCGTTTCCGAGTTATAGGCGAAAACCCGAAAACAGAGACCTTTTCACCCCCCTCCACCCTGACGAGGCAGGACTAGGGACGGGAACTTTTACTATCTTTACCTTTTAACTACCCCCAACACATTCCCCAAGAGAAAAATTCTCCCCCATCCCATGTCTTCTACAACCCGCTTTTGGGCATTCATTGACTGGACTAAATTATTTGTTTCCTGGCGTCTGCTCTGGAAACGCTGCCTGCTAGATCGTCTGCCGTTTCGTATTAATATTTAACTAATATTTCTAAACACAACAAAACAGATCTGATTTTGGAATAAACCGTGTGGTATTTGCATCTTTTTTATAAATTGGAATAATGTCGCGTGGTATAGTTCACGCTAGCTCTTGGTCTATCTACTGCTGTTTCTATTTGCCCTTTTTGATGTTTCAGTATATTTTTGACGTTTTTCTGGCAGTTTTATTAATTTCGGCAATATGGATCTGTTTTCTTTTTTTCTGTTAATTGTTGTCTCTTTTTTAAAAACTGTGTGGTCTCTCTGGACAATTTATCCATCTTTCTGGATGTTTAGCTACATGTTCTCCTGCTTCTTTTATAACTTTTTTTATTTTGTTATGAGTTTCGTTTATATATTTATTTGGCTTCATCTCGTATTTGCGAAGACTTTGTCTGTACCGTTCCTTGCCTTCTTTAAGTTTAATTGGGTCTATTCTACATGTGTTTAGTGTGATTCTCTGAGCTCTTTCCAACTTTGTATTTATGAACACTTTAAATCTTACCATTCGATGGTCGCTGCCTGCCGGGAGTTGATTGATCACGTCTACATCTTGGACTATACGAGGGTGGTCTGAAAAGTTTCCGACCTCAACGTGAAGATGGCAACACTCGTAAATAAAAGCTACTGAATTTCGTTGTTCATCTGTTGACAGTTACTCACCAAAGTTTCAGCCATTCTGGACGCGCAGTTTTTATGTAACAGTCGTTTGAGTGAGTTGATGTGAGTTTTTTTGTGAAAATGAACCAAATCGAGTATCGAGCTGTCATTAAATATTTGTTTTTGAAAGGCAATACGCCTTCGAAAATAAAAGATGAGTTGGATTCTGTGTATGAAGACTCTACACCATCATTTACCACAGTGAAATTTTGGGCTGCTGAATTTAAACGTGGCCGTAAGGGCTTGGGAGACGATGAACGTTAGGGACGTCCAAAAACTGCAACTACCGACGAAAACATCGCCAAAGTTCACCAAATGGTGCTAGACGACCGCCGAATTAAAGTGAGAGAGATAGCAGAAGTTACGAACATGTCAAAAGAACGTGTTTGTTACATATTAAATCAACATTTAGGCATGAGAAAGCTGTCCTCGCGTTGGGTGCCGCGTTTGCTCACGTTAGACCAAAAACGTGTTTGAATGAATATTTCCAACGCTCTTTTGGCGCAGTTTAAGCAAAATAAATCCGAGTTTTGGCGCCGATTAATTACTGTAAATGAAACTTGGATACACAATTATACGCCCGAAACAAAAATACAGTCCAAACAGTGGACTGCAAAGGGGGAACCGGCTCCAAAAAAAGCAAAAACTGTTTTTTCGGCTGGGAAAGTGATGGCGACTGTTTTTTGGGATAGTCATGAAGTTATTTTAATCGATTATCTTCAAAAAGGAAAACCCATTACAGGAGTATACTATGCATCATTACTTGACAAGCTGAAGACAAAACTTGCGAAAAAACGGCCACATTTGCAGAAAAAGAAAATCCTGTTTCACCAAGACAACGCACCGTCTCACACTTCAGCCGTTGCCACGGCGAAAATCCACGAATTACGGTTTGAACTGCTTGACCATCCGCCTTACTCAACAGATCTAGCCCCAAGCGACTTCTTTTTGTTCCCTCATCTAAAAATTGCGCTCGGAGGACAAAGATTTTCGTCAAATGAAGAGGCAATCACCTTCGTGAACAATTATTTTGCAGAGAAAAATGCCGAGTACTATTTGGACGGGTTACAGAGATGGGAGCATCGCTGGGAGAAGTGTGTAGAGTTACAAGGAGACTATGTTGAAAAATAAAAAAAAATTTTCAGAAAAAATGTTTTGTATCTTTGTTAGGTCGGAAACTTTTCAGACCACCCTCGTATGTCTGTGTTGTGAAATGCTATAATCTATCACGTTTTTAGTGTATAAATCTGAACTTCTTCAAGTTTATTTCCTTTTTGTTCATTTTGTAGAAGGCGTTTGTTAGATACAGTTTTTCTTTTTCTAAAAAGTTAGATAACATGACTCCTTTCTAGTTCTTGTCCTCGAGTTCAAACTGTCCTATAGGATCTTCTGTAAGGTCTATTTTACTTCCTGTCTTTGCGTTAGTCACCCTCACCTCCAACAGTCGTGTGTGTTGTTCTACATATTTTCTGCCAGAGCTTTTGAGATTCTTCTTCTATAAGGCGAATATTACTTCTACATTTAAAAATGAATCAACATTAACAGTTTTTTACTTGATAATGCTATTTTGGCGAAACCGGTCGTGAAATATAAATAAATAACAAAAAAACTCCTAAGGAAATACCTTAGTTTACACTCGACATATCTATTCAGTGCTTTTTAGGGATAGTTGTGTCAATAATTTTATTTTAGTTACGCATTAGTTAGGGAGGCGAAAAGACCATATAAAATATAAACCTAAAGCAAGTTTTGAACAACTGTTTGAGTTACAAATCCTGAGACTTTTAAGAATTTATTGCAGCTGTTTGTGATGTTATTCTTTCAAGGCAAGACCATATTCTGTGTACAGTGACTTAATAAATTTAGACTATATTTATTTGTTCTTAAAGCCTTTAATTGATATGTAAATAAAGCTTGCCAGTATATAGGTAGATAGTAATATCACACTGTTTAAGAGCGACAAGATTTGTTAGTTTTCCAGCAGCGTAACATAATTATTCTTTCTTACAGAAGTGTATATGCCCATTCTTAAATCTCCGCCTATGGACAAGAAAACCAACTGCAAAGTACCACAAAAAGGTATATTTGTAATAACAAATAGGCAAGAAATTCTATCTAAAAGCACAGAAATAAGTGTCTTAAAACCTTAGCGTTTCTTGATAAAATAACTGTGTTTGATAAAAAGCAATTAGTTTTTGTTATTCTATCACCTCCCGAAGTTATCAGTATGAAAATTGAAACCTCTATACACTAATATTGTCTGTTGACGTCTTACAATATCAATCACAATTTGAAACATGCTGAAAACGGTTCATAACAATGACATGCAGTTTAAAGATTTGTTCTAATTTAGTAGATATTTATTGGTAACATTGTTTTAGGACAATAACAGCATCTCTAATTATTCGACTTAGTGTAATACATAATGTGTTACAGTTTTATCAATTTCTGTAGAAAGATTTACACCAACTAAATAAGCCGTAACTGTATGATGATTTAAAAGTGTTCTCCCACAGGCTTAATGGTGAGTTCGTGAACCTGAAATGAGAAAACCTACGTAATCAGAAATTACCTTATAAAAACAATGTAGGTACCTGTACATGCGGAGGTGTCGATAAGACATACATAACGGCTTCAGCTACATCAACGGCTTCAATAGACGGGAGATTTTCGAAAACGTTATCTTTACGTTCTTCAAGTACCCCTGCTGCGAGCCGAAATTCAGTTTGCACTAACCCTGGACTAACACTCTACAACAGAGAAATGATCTTAATTTGAATAATTTGAATACTTTAATCACACTTACGGTTATTTTAATTTTACTATTAATTGAATTCAATTCTTGTCTTAATGTTTCCGTTAAAGCTGTGACTGCGTGCTTGCTTGCAGGGTAAACACTCAAATAGGGTATTTTAACAATTTTATGACCTCCAACGCTATTCATATGTACGATGTGGCCATCCACCTTATTAGCTCGCATATCCTTTATTGCCTCTCTGGTTGCAATGCATAAACCAAGTACGTTCGTGTCCATTATTTCTTTCCACATATTGGTATTACCATCTATCAAATTTGTTTTTCTTCTTAATCCTGCGTTGTTAATTAAAATATGTACTGGGCCTAAACTCTCTTTAACCCATCGAAAAGCATCCAAAATATCCTGCTCTTTACTAACATCAGTTTTAAAAGAATAAAATTTGCCGTTTTTATTTTCTAGCGTTTTTGCAAATTCATCTAGTTTTTCTTTTCCGCGTGCCAAACCTACGACCTATTATAACAATTTTAGTATTCATAATATATCAGGTCTTATTTATATTTAACTTACTATAACTCCAGATTCTACAAGTTTAGTAGCAATTGCTGCACCAATTCCAGCACTTGCTCCTGTTACTATCGCTACTTTTCCTTTCCATCTATTCATTGAAAGTGACATTCTGTTAATGGTTATTAAATTTTATTAATAAAAAATTAATAAGATTACTCCAAACTCGTTCTCAACAACTCACTCAGCCGAATCGGAGCATCTCCAGTAAAATTACTGGATATTTATATGGTTAACCTCGCATGATATAAATCCGTCCTTGAATTTAATTGTACAAGGAGATTTCCGTTTTAATGCGGTTATCACAGATAATAAGATATTTACCCTAACACACTTTGTTTTTAAATAAAGTAATGTTTATTTAGATACGCTTATATAAATAAAAGTCTCTCACAGATATTTGAATGTTATCTGTTATTCACCTCGAATTTTATTTGTGCCGATCACTCCAAATGCTATGTATGCGTTATGTTATTTTTAATTTAAAACCAGTTAATTGTTGCCAGAATATCTAATTATTGAATGTAATAACAACGTACATACAGTCTTGTTTTTGTAAATAATCAGTTATGTAAAAGTAATTGTATCACAAATTACTATCAATTACAGTGTAAAAGATTATAAAGAAAAATAATAATTTCTATAGAACTAGATACTCATGAAATAATAGAGGTAAAATCGTTTATCATGGCCTAATAATTATATTATACCTTGGCAACAGACTTTCTTCTACTTTGGGACCAATTTTGTATCTATCAGCGCTTTGTCACCCTAAAAAAATCTTGTAAATATATAAAAATACTGAAAGTTAGTTACTTAAATAAGATAAAAGTTTCCTGTTTTAGCTATCTATTTTTGTCACTTTTATTTTCTCAAAGAAAAATAGTTGCTAGGTATTCCTTAAAAATAACAACATCCAGTTATAGATTACTATAAGGCAGTCAATGCAAAAAAGGCTTCTGCAGTTGCTGTTGCTCTACCACAAGGTATTGCCGGAAGAAATTTCTTTAATGCAACCTTACCTGGTTTTGATTCCATTGAGTAATTTGTTTTAAATGTCCTTTATGGTAGAGGCGTGTAACTTAAAGAGATTGACTAAAATCTATTTTAAAAGTATATAGTGAAATAGGGAATTGGCGGTTGACACCCCTAACAGTATGCAAAGCGGCGAGGTAGATATAATATTATAAACTGATTTTTCATGGGGATCATGGTTGTGACTGGGAGGTTTTTTTTATATCACAAAAAATATGTATATATAGTACTAAAACGTTTCTCTTTAAATAATACCTACATCAGTAGCGTAAAAATTATAGACGGGGAATTAATAAAATAAATGCTGATGTTTCAATGTTTTTAAACTAATTGATCTAATCCATCTCGTACAGGCACATTTTCAATTAAAAGTTATAATTATTTATTATCAGATTTATCAGATCCGTTGAATTCTTTGTTTTTGTAATTCTCTTCTAAAGCACAGTAAAGACATATCTCCGAGCAAGCTGTATTATTTTGAAGACATTTGAACAGTTTGGCAGCATCTCTTTTGACAAAAGCACGCAATCAATTGTATAACTTTCTCAGGAACGCTTAGAAAATTTCCATAAGTATTCTTGAGAAAAATCATTTTCTTTAACTGTCCATCTGTAGTTGCAAGCAGATAAAAGACTTGGTTAGAAATATAGAAACGTTGCCAAACCATCCTCTGAAAGTGGGTACTCTATGATTGGCATCAATAAATCCTTTGCAAGAAGAAAATTTTCTCAAGATATCGTATTTTTTTGAAAGCGTTACCCATCTTAATTTTCCGATATCCGACATAACCGTGTTTCAGGGGCACAAAATTTACAAACAAACTTCTCATTTGTTTGGTATGTAGATCCTGATACCTTTTAAGATAGTCCACAATTCTCTAGACCTAATATTTTGACGTTGACACTTTAAAGGATTTTCCATGTGCAGACTTACCCTTTATATAAAATGATCCTATTATGTTGTCGCCTGAAATAGAATGATATTCAATAAATGCAGCAGAAATGTGTTGGGCTAAATGTGTTGAAACCTGCCGACCTATTTTCAGAATTTCTGCAGTCTTCAGTTGTTGAGTTTCTTTGCTGTTTGTGAATTTTGACAATCAAGTTGGTCATTTTTAGAGTACAGTCATAAAACTTCTTTGCGACTAATATTTCAAGGTGTCCGAAAATAAAAACGAAGTTTTACCATAAAAACGAGACCAAGGGGTCAGAATCCAACCTTTAAAAACATCCTAACGGGAAAAAAATGCTAGATCTTTCAAACCCGGTCTATGTGTTGAATCACTGGGTACCCCAAAAAGTTCTTTGACATTGAATATTTCGTTCTAAAGAAGAAGCTTTAGAAGCTCCTTCTTGATAATCAAATTTCGTGGCAATCGGCGAATGTTTTATATTTTTCGCGATTTTCAGAAAATTGTCGGAATCGACGATAATCTTTTTTTTACCGGAAAACCTTTGCCTAACAAAAACGTATGGTGTTCTCCTATT
Organism: Ignelater luminosus; assembly: GCA_011009095.1. Classification (NCBI taxonomy): domain Eukaryota; kingdom Metazoa; phylum Arthropoda; class Insecta; order Coleoptera; family Elateridae; genus Ignelater; species Ignelater luminosus. The sequence goes on from VTPC01001697.1 coordinate 131,792, forward strand.
TACAAATCCCCAAATGCATCTCGCTTATCTCGTTCTGTTATCAAGGAAAAAACTTAAAGTTTGCTCATCATGCGCGCGGACCGGGACCTTTCGCCGCGCATCTTTCGCCGCGAGTTATTCGCCGCGGAGACGTTTGCCGCAGACCCCGTTTTGCCGCGAGTCATTTACCGCAGGGACAGTTCGCCGCAAATAAGTTCCAACGTATTTACTTTGAGATATTTATCTGAACTAATGTGAAATTATGCTTTATTTTTGCTAATTTGTCACATAATGGTAATAACTAATGTGAAATTTATAAAAGTAAGCCGACAGTGTGCTTATTTTTTTTTGATTGGTAAAGCCCTTTTAAATTTTTTTACCTAAGTAGCAAACAAACTTCTAAATTAAAAATGTATTTAAAAGTAAAGTACATTTTCTTAAAGTTCTTTACGTTCTTGGAAACAAATCTTAGAAAGGATGCACAAGTTCTAATAAGTGGCCACAATCATATGGCGTATAAACACCTGATATTTCAAATAGCCTTTCCCGTAAAGATTAGTACAAAAATTTATTATACTTTACGTCTCTATTTAACCCATTACGGCCATGGATGCGAAAACGCAACATTAAAGTAATAATCTTTTTATCAAGTACAATAAAACAATATCTGATATATTTAAGTATCTGCTATAAGGTAATGTTTTGTAGTGTGTAAATATATTTTTCTCATTTCAAAAAATTATTATTCTTTTGTTAAAATCTGCATTCGAATTTGATCAACTTCGCTAGTTAAGAGATGTCTTCCTACAATTTCTCATAACTACATTATAATATTGAAAAA
>VTPC01001700.1:0-22154 GCA_011009095.1 Ignelater luminosus
TTGTCGGTCATCATTCTTTGTAGATGTCCAAACCACAACAATTTCTTCTTTCCAATAGTTCTCCGGCCGACACAACTTTTAACTCTTTTCTAATATCGTCGTTTCTTCTTCTGCCAATTCCTCTTACTTCTAATATTCTTCTAAGAAATCTCATCTTTGTCTCTTGTAGTCTTTTTTGTTGTTTTTCAGTTAGGACCCAATTTGCTCCTCCGTACAACAGTACTGGCAAATAGACTGTTTTATATACGGATATTTTGATCATTGTAATTAAATCTTTATGATTTAAGAATTTTTTTCTATAGCGCACAATATATACAGCTTTCCGATTTTATTCTCGCATTAGGTTCCTCTTCTATATCTCCTCTACTGTTGATGATGCTTCCCAAGTATTTCTTATCTACTATTTCCACTGCGTTATTGCTTATTGTCACAACCTTTGTTTTCTTTATATTCAGTATCAAGTTCTGTTTCGAAAGTATTTCATTCCAAATTTTTATATTCTTTTGCAGTCTTTATTCCCAATTTTGGTACTTCTTTTGACCAGCATGATTTCTCACTCTGTATATATTAATCACTTCTCTTTGCACACAATGCCAATACATCTCTAGGTTTTTTTGAGTTGTACTATCGTTAGATGATGGTGGCAGAACCTCATCGACAGGTTCTATCTCATATCTGACATAGCTAATGAATCAGACTCTGAAGCTAAGGAAAAATAAAAGACTTTTAATAAAAATCTTTGTTACGTTAGGACTAAGTATAGGTAAATTTCCAAAGCTCGCTTATGCGTAGCATCTTTATATTAAAATTCAAAATTGTGGCCAGAAAGGGGCTCGACCACCCCATAGGAAATTTCGAGCCGCTCCTGAAATGAATGCTTGTAAAATAGGCTTACTTTTGTCTTCATAATGAATTTTTAATACTTAAATTTGAAAGAGGACCCTTAACACCTCCGTCATTGTCTTACTCCCCGTTTTATTTAGTCACCTCTTGAAACTACGAAAGTCCAAATGGTGTTCCGATTTTCTTTTGGGATCTCCTCATAGAACCTTGTCAGCTTTTTGCTGTTTTGCCTTGCGTGTTTATTAATCAAAATACAGAAATCATTCACAAGTATCAGTGATAAAAACAGAAATAGACAAAATTAGAAACTTAATAAGACAGGAGGATGTGAAGGTAATCGAAATATGTAGGAAAAAAACAAAAGGAGCAGCTAGAAAGGAAATATGAAGATGTTCAAAGTATTAAAAAGGAATAATATATTAGTGTGTTATAGACTACCAAAGTGTTGGAAGTAAATTTAACACTAAGTAACTAGAGCAATATTTACCTACTAGATGATTATTGTTGAATTCTTATCGCATCTTACTAAAATTCAGATACTAAAACAGTGTAAGAAGCTTAAGAGCGCAGGAATTGTATTTTTAGAAGGTCTAACCTGGGAAGAAAGAGCCGTGAGAGAGGTATTAGTAAAACGTAGGAAGATTGCACAACAAGAATGTCACAAAAATATTTTCCTGAAGATGTGGAAAACCCGCTTAACAAGGACTCGGTTGCAACTGCATCAAATTTTCAAGAAACAAGAAAGAAAGAAAAAAAGAAATCCTGTGGTTGGCGAGACTCATCGGAGATTGCGGCGGTTAAGGCGGCTTTGACGGCGAGGACCGTAACGGCCTCGGGCTTGATGTCAGCAGGAGGCGGCGATGCTTCTTGGCTCGAGTCGTGACGTTTGGTTTTGTTGGTTTGGGCGCCACTGGGAAGTTTGTTGTCCTCAGGACCAGCGGCGACGGTGGTCGTCAGCTGGCTGCGTTGGGTTAATGATTGTTGGGCTGCGTTGCGGCCCTCCCGTCGTTTTTCTGATGGCGAGGTTGATACTGCTTGTACGAGGCAGTCCCGTTCTTGGCAGTGAAAAGGAAAAAAACAGTGAGTTTGAAATGGAAGGGAAATTAAAAATAATAGAAACAGAAAACTGAAAAATAAATTAGTTGAGACAACCAAAGAAATATAGGAAGTGGGTATATGGACCATAAGAGGAAGAGATAGTCACGGAAATGAAAGAGATAGAAATCAGTATATTGGGAATCGCAGAAACAAAGAAGATAAGAAGGAGACAATGAAGGGGTACACCATGTGGTGGACAGGAGTAAATCAAGATTTGACGGGAGAGATTATAGATCTCAGACTAATAAATGAAACGATTTTCATAGCAGAAATGAAAATAGAGCAAGAAAAATATAGTTAAGCACCAGGACACGAGCAAAATCACCGAAGTGATTAAATACATGAATGAGGAAAGAGAGATATTATGAATCAGGCAGAAAATGAAGAAAAAGTACGTACAGACTGGCAAATATACAAAGAAGGTGATAGTAAAGACTGTGCAAACTTCATGGGAATAACTTTGGGAGGTGCAGTGGGAAAAATATGCCAGGATATTAGAAAATAGATTAAGAGAAAAACTGGTGTACACACTAGGGGAACAAACGATCAGATATTTAATGCTGTGCATGTGAATCGTACACACTAACGCAAAGACAGAAATGAGATTCCTGAGGAGAATAGAGGAAAGAACAAGGAGAGACAAAATCAGAAACCAAACATTCAGAAAAAAGTTAAGGATAGACCCAGTGGAGACAACCATAGAGCAAGAACAGCTTAAATGGCCCGTAATAAGAATATACGAGGAAAAATTAGTTAGACAAATATTTGAATCCAAGGTAGTGGGGGAAGAGAAAGAGAGATAGACCAAAAAAAACCTGGAAGGTAGAAGTATGGGTAGGAGCGGAGAAAAGGAAACAAGATGGGAAGAAGTAAAAGATCTGGCGAAAGAGAGAAAGAAATGGAAGGAAATTCAGAAGAAATTGCCGGAAAACTCAACTCCAATATAACTCGATACCGAAAGGTGCAAGAGTTCCAGTTTAAGTAAGTGCTCATGTACTTTCTGGTAAAATGTACTTACTGTAATCAATTACTACCCTACTCTGCTTTTAGTCAGCTAAAAACAGAATATTGAGTTTTATGGCTTTCTGAAACTTTTAAGAATTTCTTGAACTTTATGAAAGTTTCAAATTGAAATTGATGCACTCACAACACAACACTTTATTGATTTCTATCAAACAGGAAGTATCGAAGTGTTAAACATGATATTCCCAAAATATCCGAGTTGGAGTTTGCTATTTTGCCCACCCTAGATAATTATTATCTTCAGGCGTTTCACAAGGTCCTGTGTCTGGACCGTTACTTTTTAGTTTGTACATATTACATACATACTGATTACTCTCTCTGCAAGTCGAAAAGCGCTTTGAAAGAATTTATTAGTTTTTTAAGACAATACAGTGTTTGCAATAATTTTTGTAATGTTTTCAAATCTTTTCATTAAGAGAAAAATTTAAATAAATTATTAAGTGGATTAGAAATGAGATCAAACTTGGTTTCATATTCAAAATTATAGTTTGCACTCTATACTGCAATTTCCATGTATCTTTATGTAAGTTTTGTAAATTAAAACAAAATTTTTCTAATTCTAATATTTCGTTTTATCCTTCTGTTTCAGGTGAGTTGACGCGACGAATTTAATCTCCACACTGAAATTTTTCCTTGGTGAGTCAATTTAACATTCCAAAAATAGCTTCCAATTAAACTTTTAAAACACAGCTCTTTCCTCCTACTAAATGAAAGTTAATTATAAATATTTAAACATCATCAGGTTCAAATCCTTTTAGGGTATAATAAATATCGAAAGCTTCCTATACTTTATTTATAACCGAAGTAAGTACAACCTAAGCTGAGGAAGTGAGGACTTGGTAAGGTGTTCCCATTAAGCTAATTCCAATTTCATGTAACCGAGTTTGTGCATGCAATAACCAGGTGAACAGCTAGGGATATGCTACATGCTATAATATACCGAAGTAGTTCGAAACTGGATTTTGAGTTTAATTAGTCCAGTAAACCATAAAATCGGACTCAATAAAATATTAATGCAGGCTTGGGATTTATCCTATTAATTTTAAATCCGTATTTTCACCCATTTAACTCCCGTTCGAAAGGATTTGAAATTTGTGAATATATATTGCCTGCTATTATAAAATGAGTTTTTAATTTGTTAAATTTTTTAGGCGATGTACGTAAAACTCCGGCGATTATATTTAACGTGCGAGTAGAAACAACTCCGAAAATTAAAACTTCATGAAACAAAGTAAACATTCAACAACGTAAAAGTCATGAAAATGTCTTCTCACCGTTAAGTAATTACATTAAACTTTCGTCGAGGATCACAAAATGGTAAAGAACAAGCACCTACTGGATTTATAGAACAAAATTATAACTTGAGATGAATCGAGGGGCGTTTTGTTATTATAAAAGTTTTCATAAGCTGTTTAAGTTATAGTAGAATAAACTTTCCTACTTAACCAAATATGGAAATACATAAATCACAAATTTCCTCTAGTAAATTGAAGGACCAAATCCAATAAACATATTCGAGTCAACGGAAAATAGCAAATTGTTTTGTATCGAAAATCGAAATTTAAAATTACTTGAATTCAAGCAACAGATTGAATTTGCATATAAATGGTGCGTAAAACTTTATTTTGAAGTGTTAGGGAAAACTGCAGATATAGCCCCATATATGCATTAAAGGAAATTTGCACTCTCTTCCATTCAATCTTTGAAGCATCTCAGCAACCTTCGTAAACCGGTTCCGAATTGCATTTTTTGCGTTGCGGTATTTGAATGTTAAGTAACCAAACTTTGTTATTAATTAAACAAGGAAATTCTAAACTTGCAAGGGGACTCGTTTATCAGACAGGTGAGTGGGTGAGTAAAAAGAACCGCCGGTGTTCCACGTGCGCGACGACCTTGGGTGACCCTGCGCTTCTGCTTGTACGTCATCACGACCATTTCCGCAACCGGCCCTCTTTATAAAGTGGAACACCACTCCTACTAAATGCCGACGATTAATGTCACTTTATATGACGGATCCCTCTTAAGTAGGTTTAAGATAAATTTAAAGTTATTATGTTAAGATACCGCAGGATTAAGGCAACGTTTTCCTGAAATCGGATTAGGATATTAGTTTTAGGATATCCATCATCCGCTTTTGGCAAGCACACCGTGATATAAGAGTCGATTTTGGGTTTATCATAATATTTTTTCGAACTACCTACCTGTTTTTAAAAGCTACACGACGACTTCCACAAACGGGAAGGCGCTCCAAGACATTTATTTCTTTCTAAATTAATGTTTTTATGGGAACTGGCAGTTTTGTAAATATTTTGAAAGGGTATGTTTGTTTAACCTGCTTTTGTGTTTATGAAAATGAAGACATAAAGAACTTTTTGATGTACATCCTGTTGTATTAAACGATTTAATTTTCAACAAACTTATTAATCTGATAAATGCCATCAAAACATGAATGTTTTTTTTAAAATAACATAATGAAACAAGAAGCTAAAATAACTAATAAACTGCAGAAAATATAGTTTGCTATAAAATAGAAGTATTATAAAATATGAAACGTAATTGCTAGTTATTGTTAAAATGCTGCAAGGTGGTTGCCTTTGCGCCAGCGATAGCAGTGGTGATGCCAGCTGAGAACCAGAAACCATCTCCACTACGAGTCTTTGACATCTCCGGGACCAACTATGTCAGACATCGTGTACCTTCTTTTCTTCATAATTACATCCAGCGACGTCGCCCAAAATGGAATGTTCCCCTTTATAGTCCGAAGAGGCTAACCTCTACTGCAGTAATCATCCCGACTTGTCTTCATTTACATGCTCGTAACATTTATGCAAACGTATTAACATTAGCTATCTTTCAAATGTTTTCAGGGTCGCATTTAAAAACTTTGAACTGCTTTAACTGTGCATGATCCAGTAAACAGAGTCATACCTAACAAACTTTCACAGACGCAAAGCACATAACGAGTTAGTTAGTTTTACGTCATACACGACACTTTTAGTGGGATCTAATGCACAACCCCATTTGTCTTCCTTGAATACGAATACATTCCCATTACTACTGCCCTGACAACTTTATGATAGACTAGTAAACAAATTAAAGAATTTTATAGAACTTTAGAAAATTTGATATTGCAATTTTTAATGTAACAAAAGTCAGGTATCTGCACGAAATCAATGCCAAATAATCGATAATACCATTTTTGATTAACAAGTTAAGGTAACAAACAGTGGGCATGGTGAAGTGACTAAGAGGAATGAGAGAAAATAACAGAAACAAGGAATTTGACATAGTCGTCTCGTCATCAATCAACACTGAATGATCTAAGATCTTCCCGTCTTTGCGAATTTTATTATTCCCTTTATCTATTCCTGTTCTTCACTAAATTCTCCCAAAGCGACTCCCTTAGAATGTAAATTGAAATACTTCGACTTTTTTGCTTTTCCACAGATTTTGCGAGGTGCTACCCGGAATTTCCTAGACATTCTGGCGCTGTCTGTTTCAACCATTAATCTGCCAACTGGGTGCATGTGTTTTCGAGTTTCCGTTTGTTTCTTTACACCGCGTTCTTATACTTAAGAGCAAAGAATTTGCATTAAATTTTGCTTCAAGCACAAAAAGGGCTACAGCTGAAACCCATCGGATACGAAAGGAAGCTTTTGGTGATCAAGCTTTAAGCCAAGCAACAACATTTGAGTGGTTTAAGCGATCCAAAGAAGGCCAGGAATCGGTGAAAGATGACAAGCATTACATGAAGTTATCCGTGAAGACAGAAGGTAGGCCATTCATGAGTTTGCAATCGTGTTGGCCTATCATACGGAACATGTCAACGCATTCTAGTGGATGAACTGGGCATGAAACGAGTTTCTCGTCTCTTGAACAACGACTAACGAGCCCATTGGTTCGGATATGCATTGAGTTCTAACAAACGGTTAGAGATGATCATAATTTCCTGTCTAGGGTCATAACTGCTGATATGAATCGCAGGTGTACGATTATGACCCTAAAACCTTCTTCTGCGCAGCCGTAAAAGCGCGTCAAGTTCGCAAAAACATCAAGTCCATGCTGGTGATTGTTTTTGACATGCGAGGAATTGCGCACGAGGAGTTCGTGCCAACTGGAACTCATACTTTCAATGGAGAATCTTACAGAGACGTTTTGAGACGACTGACATGTGAAACATTGAAAATCATGACACTTCGCTCATTGTCAGAGACTTCCTGACAAACAATAACACGACCACCGTTCCGCATCTCCTGTACTTGCCTGATATGGCCCAGTGCGACTTCTACCTAAAATGAAGGTCCGGCTGAAAAGTAGTCGTTTTGACTCCATGAAGAGATCTAAGACGCTGAACGCACTAAGCCTGAAAAGGCTTCCCCGAGTGCTTTCAAAAATAGGAAAGTCGTTGGAATCGTTGCATTCAAACCCAGGTGAAAATATCAAGTCAAGTGAAACCAGCCTTAATTTAGCCTCTGTAGGTGGTAGAATCGTTAGGGAATGCTCTTCTCTTTGACGAGTGAAATAGAATTTCTTGATGAAACAGATAATTGCAGAGGCAGACAAGACGCATCTTCCGGCGGTTTCTAGTAGATGTGTTGTAAGTTTGGAATAAAGAAAGTGACTGAAGAGGAGGTAATGGAAGAGAAAGAAAAGTATAAGAACATTAATAATGAAGACGGAAGAAGAATGTATAGAAAACTGAATTCGGAGTTGAGGTTGGAAACTGATAAAGCAGGAAAGAAATGGTTAGAAGATGAGTGTAAAGAAATAGACGGCGAAGAAGAAGGACGACGATGTGAAGAGTGGACAGAGTTATAGTGAGATGAAGAGATTGGCCCAGGATAGAGAAAAGTGGAGAGAACGCACGAGACTTGCATAGGCAGAATACTTTTGATGATGATTGGTGCTTGACCTGGGGCTGCACGGGAACGTGTGAAGAGAGTGGTATCTTTGTAGGTTATCTGATAGGAAGCGGGGTATTCTGTGGAATGTCCTCCAGCTTCGCTGGGAAACCTTCTAGACACAGCATTTAAATTCTTTGCTCTGCGACTGCGGAACTTGGAGATCTTTGTAGGCTGTCGAGAGCGTGTTTTCGGTCGCTTGATGGACAAGGTATCTGCAGTTGGCCTATTTATATAAGGAAGATTTGATGAGTAAAAGCGAGATGAAAATCTGGTATGATCTGCGATTTTATTAAATGATGTCGAGGCGCCACTTCAGTTCATCTAGCGAAAGGAAAGAGTACTAATCTCTGGCGTTGTTATAGAATTAAACTTATACAAAGCATCATACTTAATAGATATGTTTTGAACAAGTCGCAGGAGTTTTACTGCTCTTCACATTCATGTGAATGACAAATGAGGGCATGCTCACACAGATTAGAATCAGCAGATCAGAGCCTTATTATTCCTTTATGGTTCATCAAGGATGTGGGGACGCTGAGTTTATTTTTGTACTCAGTTTTTTCAAACTTACAGTTAAAGTATGACCGCCTAACAGATATTTTGCTTATCTGCATACTGTCTTCCACGTTCTAAACTACTTCTAGTCGGTATAGGAAGGAATTCTGGAACGTCCAACATGTGCTTTTTTTGTCAATGACTAAATTGTGCAAGCAACTCCACAATCTTCCTAGCTCCTGACAATTTTTCATTGAACGTTTCCTCCGATTCGTTTAAGATTTAACTGAAAATAGTTTCATTAGGTTTTCCGTGTTGGAACAAACTTTACCAGCAACGAATACACAAGAAGCTTTGTTATCGTAGTTTCGTAAATATTTTTCCCGGAGACCCTTAAACTTATTTGCTTCTAATAATCTAGAGGGTGTCTAAACCTTCTATATTTCCCAACGTCTAGAAAGTGAATCTGGAATGATCATTATGTAAAACAATAGAGAAGAACCTTTTTGTAGTTTAAAGACACTGAATCAAAGTATGAACTAATGCAACTTAGAAGGTTTCAGACTCTCTCTTACACTTCAGCAGCCTATTTAAAGACTAATGCTGTGGGTTATTTCATGTAAATTGGTTAGGGTATTTCCCAAATACATACTTTTTTGATGACGCTGAAACTCGAAGGCCAGTTTTCCAAGATTTGCTCTTAACAGATAGGTTCAACCCTCGTGAAACAATTGTTCTGATGATCGATCTTTCCATCCAGCCAACCACGTTGCTGATAGTTACTCAGCATCATCATCATCATCCCGTTACTTTCAAAATCATTTTCCTTCGAGCTCAAATTGGGAAGTCACTGCTCGATTTGGAGAAAAAGAAATTTGTACTGAGTAGAAATAAAGTGGCCAACGCGTTAAAGACTTATCCCCAAAAGACAAAATTGTTTTGCAGAACGAAAGTGCAATAAACACTATTGGAACTTACATTTTCTTATGAAACTTTCTAAAATATTTCAGGTGCTGTTGCTCGACCAAGCACTGCAAGAAATGACTTTTTATATAAAGCACCATCTTGTCTTCTTGTCTTAATAACCAATTTGTAAACTGCAGCTGTCATAAATTCCTGTCATATTTTGAAATCCCAATGTTTGAAAACAAAGTTTTTAACTCTTCTAGATCGCGCATTTCCCACTATCGGTCGTCAACCTTGTTTCGAAACCACTATAAACACGATTATTGGAAATTTGCTCAATATTCTCATGTTAAATTATTCAAACAGGTTTCCTTTTCACATGCATATTGATATCCAGCTAATTTATTAACTATTCTAATAAAAAGAATGTTAGTTCAATCTCTAAATATTTCTTGTGAGCTTTTTAGTGTTCTTTTAAAATGTTATTGCGGCTTTGTGGTACAAAGAATTTTCAAAGTGCATTGGGTTTTCATCTTTCATCATATTCGTGTGGCGTACAAGTTCATTGCTTTGATTATTTGATCTTCCTACTGTCGCTTTTTCAACTTCTCGATCGTGACTGTAAATTACTTTTGAGAATTCTCAGCTTTTGGAACAGTGCCAATTTAAAAATCAAGAAACTTAAAAGTTTTTTTGAAACAAAATTTATAAACCTCGAGTTTCTAAAGATATCTAACGTATGCTAGCCTTGATTTTCACGAAGATTTATTATCAGTCTATATCCTGATCTGTAAATATTTTGATGACAACATATAATTTACAGAATTCTCTCGTTTCGCTCCTACAAGTAATGCTGTTTATGTAATGCTTCATACTATCATCATTACATGGATTTTATAGAGGGGGATTTTTAAAAATTTAAAATTCACTTACGTCTACATTGTAGCCTTACTGCGTTATATCCAGAGCAGCAATTTTATCCGCAAACTTCACTTCTTAAATCATGTAAGAATTTACGAGCGAAAACTGCAGCACGATTTTCGGTCCAACTTGCTACATGTTGACGTTCTACCCCGCATTGAACGATTCTACAAGCCCTTTTACGGCAGTTGTAAAATTTAGTGTCGCATTCTTCTCCGCATTTCAGAGTTCGTTCGTCAGGTAGATAAAACTGCCATAAACATAGCCTCTCTAATAAACCAAATAAAGAAAATGTTTTAGGTTTTTATCTGCATCGTGTTGTAAGTTTTCTATTTGGGTGGTCGTTAAACCCAACGGGAATCATTTACATTTTAAATTTTACTAATGGTTATTTGAAGGTAACGATTGTGCGTGCGTCTTATGATTTTGTAATAATAAATATTTTTGAAAGCCATCGCGACCACGGGTTTTAGAATAGTCATTTGTTATCTAAGCACGTGTGTGGACTACAACTTTGTAAATCTCCTTTTGCTGACCACATGTTGCCATCAGAGAAAACGTAACAACGCAGGAAGGCTGAAGAACTTATGTGTACAACATGCTCTGGGGAAATATACTGAAACAAAATCCTTTGTCATTCCAGGTATGGATCTCTACTATTCTTTTTGTGTTTGTAGAGGTTTTTCATAATGCATATCCTGAAAGTAATTGCAGGCATGTAAATACATTTATTTACTAAATTTTAGTTTGGTACTGAACGGTAATGTAAGAACATCTGGACGTTATTGTGTAATGCCCTCTATAACATCTAATTAACATTTTATTTAAAAAATTCCAAGTTTTTGTTGTTTGAAAAAGTTTTTGCTATCTCACTCGTGTAGTTAATGAGAAAATAGACAATTAATAGAAATATTGAGATCGATTTCATCAACATATGATACATACTCGCTTTTTGTTTTCTTTTAGCTCATATCTGTTCTTCTAATAATATTTAATAATTCTGTCTTGGAATTCTTTTCTCAGATATTTGGCTTGCAAAAAGCATTTCTTTCGAATTTGATTTGAAACTGCAATTCTCCATTTTATTTATTTAACTAAAATAAAAATCTTGTTCTTCTTCTTGGCTAGCTTTTTGTTGTGACAACCTTGTACGTCATGTTTTCAATGTTTCATAAATGACTTAAGACATCTCCTTGATCGTTCATTTTCGTGCTACACATTCCTCTCACGTTATATTTTATTTTGCGATTAAGCCTTGGATCATGATAAAATTACCTAACCAGATGTAATTATATTGACACCAATTGATTTATTTATTGGACGATTGGATGATAGTGAGTAACTTTTAGTTTTGATATCCTACTTCTGCAATTATTGACTTGATGTTTAGGCAGTTCTAAGTAAACAGGTCCACTAGCTTGGTCACCAGATCTTTTCCTGCTCCATATCCCATCTCTTGCAGATCATTTGAAGATTACATGAGATGCTGTTTGCTCCTCCTTGTTCCCTCAACATAAAGCTTGCATTTATGTTTTAGGTTTCAATCAATCCTGTCACTAGCTCCATCCATTTCCTTCTGGGTTTACCTCTCCTTTTGTTGCTTAACATCCCACTTAACATTCCTGGTTTCCACCATCCGCTCAAAATGGCCGAACAATCTGAACTGGCCTTGCTTTATTTTATTCCTGACTGGCTCTACTCTCAAGGAATTGCGGATCGTCTGATATGTAATGCGATCCATCCTAGTTTTCCCTTAGATCTTGTGTAGAAACCACATTTCCAGTACTTGCGCTTTGCTTTGGGCGCCTTAGGTCATCACCCAACTTTCATGGTCATACAGTAGCGTTGGAACGTATATACAGTTGTACACCGATAGCTTGACCTTCTTTGATAAAGCCAAACTTGATGGCATTAAATAAATGACCAGCTGCCGTGATTCTACTTTTTAGCTCAGTTTTTCCATCCTGGCTTACAAGGCTTCCGAGATACTTAAATTTGAGTTTTTGCCCTCCGAGAAGAATGTTGTGTCTTTCCACTGGTCGTCCAGAGATTATCATTGTCTTTATCTTTGTTATACTAATTCTCATGCTGATTTTTCCACACATTTAGATTGAACTGTAAGTTCTTAGCAGCTGATGCAGCTACATCATCGGCAAAGGGGAGTGCTGTTACGAATACTGGTTGCAATCTATAATGTCCCAACTGAAACTAACTCGTTCTCAGCAATTTTTGATGACCTTTTTCATTAGGACTATGAACAGCATGAGGCTCAAGGACCTTAAACTCTGACCTGTAAATGATTCAGACTCTTTATTGACTTGCAGTAGCTGTACAAGCTCCTAATGCCATATCCCTTTCTGAGACTCCGTGTTTCAATAACAGTTGCCAGATCGCATCCCTTGGCATTCGATCAAGGGCCTTCTCTAAATCAATAAACGCCAGTTGCACCTTTCGATCGTATTCCACGATTTTCTCTCCTATCTATCGAATTACGAAAGTAAGTCCTGGGTGCTTCTCCCCTCTCTAAAACCGCACTGAAGGTCTGCAAACTTGGTATCCAGAAGCGCTCGTAGGCTTATCCCTAAGCTTCTGGAGTACAGTTTGTCAGACACACATTAAAGGGAGATATCTTTATAGTTGCCACAGTTTCGATTGTCTCTCTTCTTGTAAATTGGTATTATTATTGCCAGTCTCCAGTCCTTACGAATCATTTTTATTCTGTAGACCAACTGAAAGATCTTGAGTAGAACCTGCAGACCTGTCGGGCCTATGTACTTCAATATTTCAGGTGTCTCTTTTTCTTTCCTCATATTGTCTATTACTTTAAAAATAACTTCTGGTTGTCACTGTAAGACTTTTTCATAAACTGGCCAAACTCGTCCTGTACTACAGTTTTAGCTTCCGCTTCTTTAATTTTGCGCTCCCTTCTTTTTGCTCCTGATTTGCTTCAGACCTGTCTGATATGTATGACTTTTTTGCTTCCTTTTTTTCCTCACGCATTCTTTCACTTCTTCAGTTCACCAACGAATTCTCTTAACCTTCTTTTCTCCTACTTTCTCTTTCCGAAAACTAGCTCCGCAGACTCCAAAATGCAACTTTTGAAAACACTCCAAGCTTGCTCCAAATTTTTATGTGCGTCTTCCTTTAATTTGTGATTCTTTATTATTCTAGACTTTACGTTTCTTTGTCTCTTTGTCGTCGTCCCATCCTGTAGTCTAATCCGTGTTCTTAATAGCAAGTGGGCGGCACTTGCTTCTGTGCCTCTCAGAACTCTTGTATCTTGAACTTTCGCAAAACACTTCTTGCTAACTATCACGTAATCTATAATAAAACTTTTCCCCCTACTAGGTTCCTCTCTAGGGGGAAAAAGGTGTTGGCAATCGCCAGCTCACTGGCCCCACAAAACACTATCAATCTCTCTCCATTATCATTTTTCTCTTACTCGCCATTGCCTACCATGACTCTACAAGCAGGGTCTGGAACGTTTTCCACTCGCCTGTTCAGGTTCCCCATGATGTAGATGTCACCAACGCTCTCATCTACTGCGGTTTAAAGCTCCTCATAAAAGAGATCTTTGACTGCAACCAACGAGTCGTCGTTAGGGGCGTACACTACAATCAAGGAATCACCTGACTTCCCCAATCCCGCTCAATACACATAATTTTTTCATTGATAAATTTCCAGTTTTTAATATTGTTTCTGACGTCTGGAAATACCATGAATCTTATATTTCCACTAGCAAACTCCTGCTTGTCCATTCCAGAATATAGCAAAAAGTAGTTTTCATGCAGCATCTTCCAACCTTTACCTTTTCATTTTATTTCTGTCACTACCAGTACACCTAGCCCCAGACTCTTGATATCCTTCACAATTTTAGTCTTCTTCTCCTCTGATATTCCATGTAGCAATATTCATAATTAGTTTTCCACGCCGCCGCCACGTCGTTAATCCAAAAGACAGTCCGGTTCTTTCTTGTGCTTGGTTGTACAGGGGATCGGCCTGGTGCCCCCTAGCACGATTGGAGGGGCTGTCTCTCTTAAGGTAGTCGGATCTACCTGCTCTCTTCTTCTCCTTCTAGTCAATGGTCTGACTAGGTACTTGCTGGGGTGCCTGCAACCCTAGAACCCGGCTTTCCCAGCTTGGAGAGAGGCTCCCTGCTCCTTTCTCAACCGGGCTTGGGACCGGCTTTGACGGAGTACTACACTAAAAGAGATGAAAGGGAAGTTGAATTTGCCGTTGAAGATGGGCCCTTTATGCAAGAATCCGCAGCTCTGCAAAACTCCATATAACCGTGACAACCCGGAAACATGAAAAGATATAGAAGTGTACGAGGACCTTACAAAAATCTGGTGCTAACAGAAACCAGGCAAGTTATAGAGACCTTCAAAATGGTTTTTAAGACCTTCTAGAAAAACTATCACCTAAATACCAAGATAGAAAGTCACAGTTAACGAATCACAGATTTTATTGAGGTTTTGAAATAAGAATTTATCAGCTAGTTGTTGAAAAGATCATCATGATTTTCCACCATTTATACAGGATGCAACATAAGCTACAACCTCTATTTCAAGAGTGTATTGTAGACGTCAGTTTTTTTGTTGGAGCATAAATCTGACCGTTTCTCATAACCTTTTTGAGCTTTGGTGTGAGTTTGGTTCGTTTTTCAGCAACCTTAGGCTTCTATACTAGCTATAAATAAAAATGGGAGAATTAGATCCCTAAGTTTTCCTCACTATTCGTCCTGTCTGCCTAATTTTAGTAGGAGTGGGTTACCAAAATCTCTATCGTCTCAGCAGATAGTGTATTTATAAGTTCTATATCCTTCTCGTACCTATATTGTATCTTCTACTTCATGTCTTGTTAACACTTGATGTCATTGGGTCAAGGCAGGTTCAAGCTTCCTCACCAATTGGTAAAGAGCAGACTCGCTTGAGTTTACAGACTGTAATTAATATTTTAAAGTTTTAAGTAAGATGATAAGGTCTGAATACCCTTCCTCAGTCTTTCACGTTTCCAGGCAGGGGATGTGCTGTCTGTCTGTAAATTTCCAAATAGTTGAATTTGGCACTATTTCTCTCATGCTTTCAAAAACCTAATCAGATTCGTTGTGGGAAATGATTCTGTTTTATAACAGCCAGTTCTTCATGAAAGGGTTATATGTAAATACAAGTGCAAAGCTAAACTAAAGACTATTTGAATTTGAGACACCTACAATAATAACAAATAAATAATGTGGAGGAACTTAAAAACATAATGAACATAAAAGATTGTTGTTATATTATTCTTGATCTTAATGGAATAGATTGAACATACCTAGTTAATGAACGAAATGAATAATGCACAAACGCAAAACAAATCTACATA
Source organism: Ignelater luminosus (assembly GCA_011009095.1). Lineage (NCBI taxonomy): Eukaryota > Metazoa > Arthropoda > Insecta > Coleoptera > Elateridae > Ignelater > Ignelater luminosus. The sequence continues at coordinate 15,555 of VTPC01001700.1, forward strand.
ATAAGACGTATAATTATAAGAAAAACAAGATCTTAATATGAAAAATAAAATATTGCGTGTTACATACTTTATTAAAACTTGTAAGCTATAATAGAACAGGAAATCTCTCAAACAAGTTGGTTAAAGTAAAGTTTTCAGCTACCTAATCAATGAAATACCAGTGACAGGTTCCACTTACGTTAAGTTTTCAATAGATCTTTATCGAGTTCAGCTACTAGTTCAGTTTATCCTGCACGTCGTAACCATTTAAAGGAAATTCCCAAAATCAGCATTGATATTATCAAAACGAAAAGGGCTAACTGTCTTTTATGTTTTTCATTTAATTTTATCCACATCTAAAAATTATCGTTCTAAAACTTGACATTTCTTTTTACTACGTGAAAGATATCGGCTGTCTTATATTTATCGACTTGCACTAAAACTTTTTCTGAAGTATTATTAGAAATAGGCTCGAGAAATCGGTCACGATACTCTAACTCAATTTTTACAATCTAATTTAATATCATACACTTTTCTTCCTAATGAATATTTTACTCTACTGAAATTTTCATTTTCCTTTTTACAAACGATTCCTTCCATCATTGCCACGTTCAATTTTATCCTGACATTTCAAGGTTCATCGCACGTACACTGTTTATTGTTCACGTCCTACATTCAGCGTTTACGGATTTGTTCAGTGATTACGTTTTGCGTTTCGAAAATGTCCAGAATAAAATTTGTGAAAAATTATAATTTGTTGGTAGAATTATTATCCAGTGTGTTACAAACAACTGAGATGGATCATTTTATGTTATTATTTATTAAACTTTACTTATCTTGTGAATTTAAACTATTCATAAAGGCACCTTTATTTCTTGTGCTATCATGTCTGATAAGTTTCATAAGTTGTATTGTAGTTTGAATTTAGTAACTTTACCCGAGTCTCGAATTCAGAAAATGAGCATAAATACCATTTGAACTTTATAGAGTCAAGACGTATATTGTGATAATCCATTACGAAGTTTGAAAATTACATTTCAATTGACCAAGTTTAGGAGGAGTTGCAATTCTATAAACTACGAGGAATATACATAGGTAGACCGGAAAATTAAAGCATGTTTAACACAAGAAGGGAATATTTTCTGTATTAGTCTACTCTGATTATTGTTTCGCGTAATTTTACAGAGTTTGAAGTATACTTTTCGCACTCTGTCTTTCATACTTCACTTGTACATTATGAAAAAAATGAAAAGTTAGGTGAACAAATTAAAAAATGAGCTGGGATATTAGAAACAGGATCTAAAGGATCAGTTGATAAAGGGCAGATAGGTCTAGAGTTCAAATTGCTTCGATTTGTAGCAATAAAATTGTAAATTCTTCGAAATTTAAAAATTCATTTCTCAAACTTAATACCGGCTTCATACAATCCACCAGAATTAGGTGCGAATGCAAGGTCGAAATGCCGCTTTATGATCATTAAAAGATTCGAGTAATACCCTTTGATTGTAGTAAAGAAATTACTTAAAAATCTTTTAGCTTTAACAAACCTTTTTCCATTGTCTGAATACATATGCAGAGGTTTCCTCTTACGAGACATGAAGCGTTTTGGAACCAAGCAAAAAAGGAGAAGCTGAAAGGTTGCTAACTAACTCTAAATGTACACATTTTGGGTCAAAGTAAGCAAATAAACAAATGTAGCTTTTTTTCGAATTTACTGCCTTTACCTGTTTTGGTTTCTGTTAAGATTAGTCCAGCATAATCGACGCCGGTTACTTAAAAGGGAAAGCCCGAAAATGCTTGTTAGGTTAGGTAAGCTTCTCATGATGGGATGAACAAGTTTTGTTTCAAAACGATAGCAGATTAGACAATTCTTTACTACCCACTTGGCCAAATTTCTAACAGAAATGGTATAAAATCTTTCTCTTAAGTTAAAAGGTAGCTGCTGTGCACCACAATGAAGTAACGATTTGTGTTCTACTGTAAAAATGAGTTTAGTAAGTTGATGCTTCGATGAGAGCAAAACGGGATGTTTTCTGTCAAAATTAAAATTAGAATTATCTAAGCATCCACCAACTCTTATCGATCCTTCATCGTCCATAAACGGATTTAAACCTGATATGTTCGATTTTTTAGTTAGGCTTTGTTTCTTACTTAAATTGTTGTATTTATTTGGAAATGATTGAATTTGAGCTATTTTAAGCAAAATAGTAAACGCGTGATTTATTTTATCGACACTAACTGATCCAGTATTTTCGCGCTTTTCCTTTGCCCGACAATTCTTTGTAAATCTTAGAACATAAACAAAGGATCGTTTTAATCGATTCAATTGAGAATAATTTTCAAAGAGAAAGTTGGCATAGCTGTTGGTTACAACTAAGGACCTTACTTCTGCTTCTAACTCTGGTAACTGAACGGGATAGGAGCATCTAGGTAACTCTAATTCATTATTTGTGAGTCAATGCGGTCCATGCCACCACAGTTTAGACTAATCTGCTGGGTTGCCAGTTGTAGAAACATAATACCAGTTTGAGACTTTACTTTACTCTTGAAATTATATGACTCAATTTCTAACAAATAGTTTTAAAAGATTTGCTGAAGTGTTTATCCAACCTAATACAATCTCAGAATCTTTCCAAAATGCTAATCGATCAGTTTCTAATCTTAAGGCATTTACTACAGTATGAGCTAATTATGCTAGTACGTGAGCAGTGCATAGTTTTAGCTGCGTTGGTTTTATTCGAGCAATCCTTGATTTTGCGCATGCAAGGTTACAAGATACTTCTCCATTTTCATTGATTGACCTGACATAAGCACAGCCACCATATGCAACTGAAAAGAAGTATAGCTCAACAAGTACTAGTTTTGGATTAAGTACGTGGCGATTTCTTTTTAGCTGGTTTAGGCTTGGAAGATTGTTTGAAGCAGTATTTTTGCTATAATTGGGCAAGGACTGAATAGATCTAAAGGATCGAAAATTTTTGCAATACAAGAAGCATTAAGCATTTAGTAACTTTATGTGCGTTTTCGATTTTTATATTGAATTACAACTGGTCATGTTGATTTGACCACATTAAACCTAGTGTTTTGACTGTTTCGTTTTCGCCAAATTCTAGAAAGTGTGGATTGTTTATAGGTTCCCATCCTTAAGCTTCTGTAAAACTCGTACATCGTTGGGACGCCATTTGTGCAATGGAGAACAACCAGATTGAAGAACATCAGATAACTGCATGCAAATAATTATCCTGAGCCTTGACTAGATCATTACAAAGCAACGACTCAGCAAATCGCCTACGTAAAAATCATGTAAAATCTCGGAAACTCTCGAGTTATCAGTACAGTTCTTTGTTAATTGATCTAAACATCTTATGGTTAAAAATGGTGCCGACGAGGTTTTATATGGTATGGTATTTAATGTAAATATTTGCAACTTGTTATTAGGATTTTCCCGTCTTGCAATGGTCTCTGTTCAAGAGACACCATGACCTCACGATACATTTTCTCAATGCCCTCCTAAAATATACTGTCTTGGGACAGTAAGAAGGCCAAAAATTCCCTGCTCGTTGATAAAGAAATGGCAAGAGAGAAACGTGGAACTTCCCGAAAATTTGTAGCTGATATTGACGGAGTAGAAATCTCATCTGTTATATGAAAAGACAGTAAAATTGTCACCCTTCTATTTTCCTTCACTGAAGAATTACCTTTTTCACAAGTTAAACGCTTTGATAAAAAAAAGAGAAGAAGACTATTGAAATAGCATGTCTTAATCTTGTAAAAGAATATAATAGACATATGAATGGTGTCGATTGATTAGACGGTTTGATTGGACGCTAGAAAATAAGAATGCGTACTAGCTCGTTAAAATATTTTGTAACTAACAGTCTCTCTAAGTAGTTACTTGATTGACTTGCTATTTGCTACAGGGTATTTTGAAAATGAGTGCATATATTTAGCAGGTGAATTCCTCGACAAAAACTAAGCCTATTTTGTTTTATTGTTTCTTTCCCTAAGGTGCACTACCTATTTCCGAAACGCAGAATGTCAACGTTTTATTTAAAATATCATGTTTTTTCAATATCTGAAAAACGAGGTGAGATATCGGAATGAAATTGTCTACGGGCATTACTGTATGGTATGTACTATTTTACGTAGTTAAGTTATTCGAAATCTCCCAAATTTGGCAGCCTATGGTAAGGTTATGCCACCATAGCGTGACCATTTATTTTTTTCCTCAAAACGGGACATTACTAATTTTTAGTCAATAGTATGTGTATTGAAGAAAATGCATATTTCTTTATAGTTTTTATTTATTAGTGAAAAAACAAGCAAGAACACCTGAAAATAAGTAATTTATATTGTCTGATATTTTCTGAAGAACTAATTTGCTTAAGTATATTTGCTGTTGATTTCAAATAAGAATGAAATTGTTGGCAGGATTTCTTACAATTTATTTTAGTAATTAACATTGCTTTAAAAACTTGCGACTTGCAACTATGTGTTTTCGCTCGTCCGCAGCTGATTTATAAGAGAAAAGACTCTTTTAATGGGTGCATTAGTTCCGGCCAGACGTAAAATATATTCAGTTATTATTCGAAACTTCGTATGATTCAAATTATTGGTGTGAAAATGTTTGAACAATTCCACCCAACGACTTTCGGTTAAAATATTTCCAGTATTCCATTCTGTCACCTTTTGCGGTGTAATGTAGTTAGAATAAGTGAATATTAAAATAGTTCTGTATCTTGGTTACAATTAATAAATCCTTTTCGATCAATTCATCTATTACAGTTTGAATTTCTTCCCACGTAGTTATTTTGGTTAAATTCGCCCATTCATATATTTGTAATTCTTCACACAACAAAGTCCACTGCTCCAAATATTCTTTGCTTATTTTACAGAGCTTAACAGCTGTAGTTTCCATATATTCTTCGTCAACACCACTGCAACTATTTTCTTGCAATTTTGCCATTAAATTTCGACCGGAGTTGGGGAGAAACCGAATACTGTGTTTCAAGACCAAATTGTCTCTAAGTCTACGTATTTCCTTCATGGCTTCAATTGCAGAAGTATTCTGATCCTCAATCTTTAAAACAGTTTGATGGAACGTGCGAATGCATAAAAAACCTATAATTTAGAGTTAGAATTTCAAAAACGCTTCTTAATATGTCTGGACATTTATCGACACTCAAAAAGTATTTTTTAATGGCTTGTATAGTTTCAAAACTCTTTCATAGTGTGGTTCACAAGTTCCATTTTGGCTATTTTTTGCCTGACTTCACCAAAAATTATGATCGAGGTGTCATTCGATTTGGAATGGCATTTAGAAACTTTTTGAACATTCCAAGTCCCGCGCAAAAAAATTGCAAAAGTTATAAACAAATTCGTAAAAAACAAAAAAGGGGTTTCGTTTTTTGCAAATATCTCGGAGAATATTGCAAATATCCGAAATCAAAGAAAAGATCCTTAAAGAGCAGGAACTTTCCTACAAAAAAGTCTTAACCTCCGGAATTGTACCACCAGTATTTATAATTTTAATTTAGAGGTGAAAATAGGGCTAAAAACGCGTGATCTGGCCGCCGCGTGCGCCGCTTAGTTTGCTCTCTTTAACAAAAAATTTTTTTTTTACCTATTAAATATAAATATTAAGGAATAAAAAAATTCAGGTATTATTGGGATATATGAATGAACAATAATCCATTGGAAAAAAATTTTTCCTACAATTTGTTTATTAGGTATGCTTTTGTTAACTAAAGAAATTTTACCAATTGAAAATTTACATAAAAACCATGATATTTTTTAAACTAAAAACCTGAGATTTTTCTCACTTCTTGAACCTATTATCCAAAGGCTAGAAAACAGATCCCCGTTGGAAAAATTCAAAAATTGTCAATCTCCACTTTTTTATAAACAATCAAAAATTGGTAAAATTTCTTTAGTTAACAAAAGCATAACTAATAAACAATTGTGGGAAAAATTTTTTTTCGATGGATTATTGTTCATTCATGTATCCCAATGATACCTGAATTTTTTTATTCCTTAATATTTATATTTAATAGGTAAAAAAAAATTTTTTTGTTAAAGAGACCAAACTAAGCGGCGCGCGCGGCGGCCAGATCACGCGTTTTTAGCCCTATTTTCACCTCTAAATTAAAATTATAAATATTGGTGATACAATTCCGGGAGTTAGGACTTTTTTGTAGGACATTTCCTGCTCTTTAAAGATCTTTTTTTTGATTTGGGATATTTGCAATATTCTCCGAGATATTTGCAAAAAACAAAACCCCTTTTTTGTTTTTTACGAATTTGTTTATAACTTTTGCAATTTTTTTGCGCGGGACTTCGAAATGTTCGAAAAGTTTCTAAATGCCATTCCGAGTCAAATGACACCTCGATCATAATTTTTGGTGAAGTCAGGCAAAAAATAGCCAAAATGGAACTTGTGAACCACACTATCAATACCTGGCATCAGCGTAGTTTTACTATAGCGTAGCAATTTCTGATACTCTGTATCAACTTCATTACAAAATTCTTTTAGAGCCTCCATACGAACGCTATAGATATAAAAATGTGAGTATATTTTCACAAGTAGACAATCTGGGGCAGTTTTAATTACGTTGTGAATTA
>VTPC01001700.1:27086-39055 GCA_011009095.1 Ignelater luminosus
AACAAATTCAAGTGCTCCTTAAGAAATGCACTAAATATATTTATTCTACATTACATTATGTATATGTAGTTATTTTGGTTAATGTTTTAATAAGATTTGTTTGTAAATGGATGTCCGTTAATAAATTATTATTGTATTTATGTGGAAACCTGCTCTGTGATTTCTTTCTATGCTGTATTGTGGCGTTCTTTGCCCATTTGTGGTAAGTTGGGCTAACCAGCCTCCATTTCTCCCCAATCTTTCTGACAGAAAGATCTGTCTGATAATCATCAAAAACAGAAACTTGTAAAATCGTCAGATATGGAGGTCTTTCGTCAGCTTTGATAATACTGATTGCAGCTGCTCACTTCTTTTCCTCCAGTATTTGCAAAATTTAACGCCATCTGTTGGTTTACGAATTTAGTGTTGCGGCGTTGTCAAGATGTGTAGTTTTTTCAACGATTTAGTGATTTAGCACGTTTTGTAACAAAAGATATTTGGAAAAAATTTCCCTTATTAAGTAGGCGTGTTAAAATGAACTAACGTCCAACTGATAGTTCTAGGGCATCCTGTATTTTACATACATAAGTGTCAGAATTTGTGAAAAGTTCAAATTAGATAGCTGTTTTTAGATAATTCTTCTAATATGTGATATAAGCAGCATTCGAAGATTTGTAAGTAAATTCGTCTTGCAGCGTATGCGATATCTGCAGTTGTATAAATATGTACCTATTGTGAAAACACGTAACGTGTTGTTTGAATTATCCAAATACATATAAATAAGTGTGAAACATTTTAAGGTAAATAGAGTTAACGAACACAGGAAACAATCAATTATTCCTGGTAGACCAATCGGAAGAAAGCGTGTAATAAAAAACAATAAATTTATTATCCATTGAATAGCTACGCTTCTGTTGGAATTAATTATTCATGGGTTTTGTTTTTCCGAAGCACGTTTTATAACATACACCAGGGGTACACTGTAATATATACACTTACCGGCCTTGTTGGGGTTTCAAATTGTGAGCTTAATTTATATTGTAGGATAGCGGGTAAAGTTAATGTATGTAGGTGGAAATACTTACCTGCTTCAAATGTGCATCTGCAAGCGATATCGATTACGGAATATAGTGTACCGAGAATGAGCAATTACTTCAACTATTCTACACACAAAAGTGGAAATTATAGACCATTATTAGAACGCCAGCTAATACTATTCGCTGTTCATTTACAGTTATTACGGTTTCCGTGTAATATTTATCCTCGAATTGTTGCTTTAAGGATCTCTAGTTAATGAGAATTTATGTGCAAAATTAACTAGAAAGTCTCGTTTTTTGTTTTGAGATAGTACCTAGTTATTGTTATTACTGTTTAAGCTTGAATGTCGTCAGTAAATATTTGTCTAAAATGTAAATTGCACTATCTCTGGTTAAATAGATTTTATAGATATCTAATTACTGCAACTGTATACCAATTAATAACCGGGAAATGTACCTCCAATAACGTCATAGCATGTTAATTAGAAAATGTTAGGTCCGCTTTCTGTGGCGGTATAAACCACGGGCTAGGAAATTGTTAACCGTTGGTAATATTGACGGAGCTAAATTGCCGAGCACAATTTGCGTTTCTGTCAATATTGAATCCTGCACACGTTGCATAATGTAATCGCCGCTTAATGAATCTATTAAAGATGAGGAGGGATTAGATTCAGTTGTTGCCAACATAGTTAAAGTACGCTGCAACACATGGAAAAGACATGTTGACATTCCAATAGAATATTCGCATTTCCATGTATAATTTAAGTTCTAACAATAATAAGGATACGGCAGATGTTATTTATCGCTTATCTAAATTATAATTTAATTTCTGTCATGTGGCCTATAAATAATTATCATTATAGAAATGGCATAACAAATTACTGTTTGCTATTTTTCTGAAGGCCAATTTATTGTTAAAATATACCAAAAAATATATTCAGCATTTTTCTTATCGAGTTATTACAGTTGATTATTATCATTATTAAAAAAATCACAACTATTATCATTAATCGACTTAATATAAATCATTCTCAAAAATTTCTTTATTGGTACCAAATAAGACATATACTCTATAGTCATTTTGAAAGACCTTTCTTACAATAAAATGGAAATTACGCCCTGCTAAGAATATCCATAAACATCGAAGGCTCCATGTATAAATAGGAGCTTGAATTCGCAAAAGACAACTCTGACGTCCCAGATGTCGAAGGTCTGGCAAAAATATAATTTTGACTCATCTTTCCTTCTGCTTGCCAACGGCTTATTTTTTCCTCTTGTTCCCACAGGATTTTATCGGGAACAATGCCCATGGAATTATAAATTTCTTTTAAGAGCAACAACATCGTATCCTCCGACTCCCAATAACACAAATGGCTACTCAAAGTCATTGCAAAAATGTATTCATTAAAAGATTCTATGGGCGCCTCTTGAAGTGCATAATCAACCCTACGACCTTTATTCAGTACTCCAAAATTAACATCCATCTCCCGAATACTTTCCATACCTACAACACCATCCTCTTCTGTCAATGGCTCGTCCCCTCCATCGCCTACAGATTTAAAATCCTCATCGGCATCATTATCATTTTCTTCTTCATCTTCATTATATACCTGGTGGTGACCAAATCTCATTTGAGAAATTGTCCTTAACGTGGTTTGTAGCGACTTTCTCCATTTTTCCTTTAAATCCGCCTTAACTTTCTGCATCGTCTCTTTAAACTGTAGATGCATTCGTTTACCTCCTTTATGATGTGGAATCAAAACAGGTTTTAACTTTGCTAGCTCTGGGTTAATTAAAGATTCAACACGACAAGCCACAATATCATACGGATGAAATATATTGAAAAAAGCAGGACATGTTGGTAAGGCAAAATCCTCCCCAAGCTTATCCAAACCTTTAGTTGTTACAAATAAGCTAATTGGTGACCCTAACGCAAATAATGCTATCGGTTGAAAGTTAAGCTGAGGATACTGTAAAGGAGACTCTTGAATTCCTGCTTGCAACATCATAGAACTGATTCTATCATTTATAGGACTCTGTCTTTTTCCATATGTATCTTCAAATAGTTCATCGTTACAATCGCAAAAAGTATTTTCTGGTTCTGGTGGTGGTTTTTGATTTGAAAGCAAATCGAATAAAATCAAAGAACCTAAACTATGACCTCCTAGGGAAACACTACCTCGAAATGTAGGATTGCGCTTTCTAAACAATTCATACAATCTGTTTAATTCTGTACCTACTGCTGTTATGATTGTTTGTGAATATTTCGGGCTCTTATATAAAAGCACATCGGATAAAGTATTATTAATAAAGTCTCTTAATAGTGGTGCACTTGGAAGAGTGATATTTTTTAACTTCTCATCTATCCCAGTATCAGTAGAATGTAACTTAGAGTGCCAGTTGATTGGTAAGACTTCTATTCTATTAACAAGCTTATTTTGACAAGCTGAAGTGTAATGCGTTTGAAGTAATTTTAAAGACAAGCTTCTAAAATCGTCCACGACCTCTTCTACAGATCTAAATTTCAAGTCGCAAACTGAACCTATACCATGAACAACGAAAAGTAAATGATCGATGATTGGTGACTCTCCTGCTTCAATTTCAAAATCGTCGGTGCCTCGTTTAACTGTACGAGGTTTTGGTAATGTTTGAGGTGTATCCCATGAATCCTGACTTCCCTCCTCCGAATGAATAAGTGATACAATGTCGGGTCTTTGAAACACAACAACGTCACCATTTGGAAGATTCACTTTTCGATGCCAATCATTCGTTTCGAAAGTTGCTATAAATTCGTCTTCTAATAAAGCAGCTATGTACTCTTGATAAGGCACTAATTTTCCATCTGCAAGCGACTTATAAAACCAAGAACTTCGTCTAACTTCACTGGGTGGCTCGTTCCAGTAAACAGGAATTCTTTTTCTACACAAAATATTTACATCGTACCTTCCACCATCGGTAGGCACTAAAGTGTCTGGTGTTAAATCGTTTTCCGTAAAAGCCTCTTCTAGTGCTAAAGAATCTACCACTGAAAACGGTTTCCAAGTTATATGACCTGCAGTTTCTTTTTTATAAAACCAGTGATAATTTACAGGATGATAAGTATATGATAAAAGTCCCAAATATCTCGATAAAGAAAATTTCTTATACTGTTTCCATGCTTCTCTAAACTGTCTTCTGCTAAAGTACAAATATGTTCCGATTAATATTGAGTAACTTGCTGCTTTTAACATTGTAGTCATTTTGATATATTTCGACAATTAGATTGTACTGATATTATAAAAAAATTTTGAAACATGAGAGAAAGGTTTGATTAAATTGTCAAATCATTTTGAAATGTACGTGCTTTGATTTGCAAATGTGCATACACATAAACGTACTATTTAAACGTTTTAAATTCAAAATGAAATTAATTTAAAAAAGGGGTTTTTAGATTAAAATTTTAATTTTTGGGGAATTTTAGCGCCTAGTTTAAAAGCCAGGTAATTTAAACTTGGGCAAACGAAACAAAAATGTTGCCATAATAACGTTGTACAATTGGTCAAACAAGAGTGCGCGCAGTTTTGCAGCCGTATAAAATTGGGTAGAGTTAGTGGAACTAGTCGCATAATCAATATAGGACATCCCTTGAGATTAAAAACTCATTTGTAAGCCATACTTGTTCATATTGCAGCTGCATGTGCTATAATGAAATATGTGGCTGTGTTATTTATGATACGCGTAACACTGCTGAACGAATATTGCTACAACACTCGGCGTAATTAGAAATTATTCAACTTATAATTATGTTTGCTTTTCATGAAGTAACTTTTTAACAGATTTTAAGAGAGTATTGATTTTATAATAAATTAACGAAATTTTTAACTAGGATGTCCGTCCATGAGAGTGGTTTAGGTAACTTTTATTGATCAATTAAAATAAAAGCACAAACCATGTAGCGCTCTGAAGCTTTTTGGTTAAACTTGAGCAAATGAAGACAAAGTAACCTTTAGTTAGTAACACATTAGCGACTCAATCTTTATTGACAAACAGTAAAAGTCGATTTGGTACAGTGTAAGTGTAATTTGTAAACTTGTCGATTTCAGTATTTACGTGGAAGCAATAAATATATTTAGTAACAATAGTTTGAGAACTGGAAGAATATTACACACATTAGAAATAACGTTGAACCCTAGAATTACTATTAGCTTTTTGCCTTCATCAAAATGCTTCTAACAGATGTTGCCTTGCTAACCACCAACTTTTACGTAGGAAGGTACGCCTAGTTAGTTGTTTAATATTTTTTTTAATGACAAAAAGCTGTGTGGCATAAAAGAAAAACGAATGTAGATGTTGCGGGAATCCAGTTTTTGCTTCGGTGTTTATTTCGCTGATAAATTCAGAATTCTGTTTTACTTAGACATTTTATGTACACATTTATTTTACATAGATTAACTGAGGAGCACATTGCGGGAAAATAGCTGTTTTTGATAGCTAATAGTGAAAATTATTTCTTATTAGAAGTACAGAAAGACTAATAAAGTAACAAACAAACTAATAATTTCGAGAACAAGAAAGCTAGCTATAGTAAGCAAAAGAAGTGCATTATCAATTGAAACCGCATGTTATGTTTTCGAAGTTGTCGCCAGAAATTCTTTTCTTACTTCTGAACGCAAAAAGATAACAGAAAACACCGAGTTAAATTGAATTGTTGCTGGCAATTTATCTTTCCTTAAAGTATGTGACATTGCATAAAAAGGAATTGAAGTTTTAGTTGCTGATATCGCATTTGCAGAAGTTAATACTAGCGAACTAGAAGTGCTTGAATGAAATTATAACGTTGTTGGAGGAGGAGAAATAAAATGAAGTTGGAATTTAAAAAAGAGTGATAAGATCTCAATATCAATTGAAAAGTGATGCGTATTATCAGTTATCAGTAATGTTATCAATAGATTTGTATTATCAATTAAAAGTCACCCTTATCAAAGTGTGTGTAAAGGATTTGGTCTTGTCAAGTTCGACACAAATGTTGAAATGTATAGTCGTTATGTTTTTCTAATTAAAGTAATTGATTTCAAAAGTAGTTTCTGTTGTGTACGCATATTCTGGAAATGCGAGCGGTGCGTATTCTTGACTATTCGAATTTGCAAAACATACACATTCTTACAGCGAGCATACTGTCACTGACATCAAATTAAAGTGATCAAAAAGAATAATTTTATTTAATTCTAGAGAGGCACGATTAGAAACCGTGTTAAGTAGTCTTAAACAAAATAATTTTCAAGTGGTAAATAGCAGAAGAGTTTCTGCATTTACTATCAATAGTAATTGAGGAACTAAATGATACAGGAAGAACAGACCCTCGGCAGTTACAAAAAAGAGGAAATTCTTTTGAGGAGCTTTCCAAAATTGGCTCTGTACGAGGGGGGACCCAAAAGAACCGGAACTTTTCATTTAAACCAACTTTATTTATTGTTTTGTGATACAAACATCAGCCGCCTTCGAAGTACTTCCCATTAGAATGAATACACTTGTCCAACCTTTTATTCCACTGTTCAAAACACTTTCTAAACTCATCTTCTCTGATGCCTTTCAGGGCCTCCAGCGTTTTTTATTTCACCTCGTTGTTATCCTCAGAAAGTTTTCCTTTCATGTCCCTTTTCATTCAAGAGAACAAGAAACAGTCACAGGGTGCCAAATCAAATTGACGCACAGGGAGCGCCGTATGAGTGAAAGAATCAGTCATCAGACTGTCACAAATCGGGGCGTTTCTTCCGCAAACTGTTGTGCAACTTTGTTAAAACTTCTAGGTAGAATGCTTGATTTACCATTTGGTTGGAAAGAACAAACTCTGCGTGCACGATCCCTCTCACATCAAAAATACAGATGAGTATTGTTTTGCCGTTTGATCTCATCTGATGAGCTTTATTTGGACGAGAAGAATTCGGTGCTTTCTATTGACTGAATTGCTGTTTCGTTTCGGGATCGTATCCATGGCACCAAAATTCATCGCCACTGATGACTTTGAAGAAAAAATCGCGGTCGACTTCGAACTGCTTTTTCATTTCACGGCAGGCCCTCAGGCGACTTTGGCCGCCACTCTTCTCTTTTTTAAATCTTCGGTCAAAATTTGCTGAATTGTGCTCCACGTCAGCCTAGACAACTCAGTTAGCTCATCAATGGTTCGCTAATTTTTCCCACATCTTCGTCGGTTCGTGCGGTTGATGGACGGCTAGTACGAGGAAGATCGTCGATCGACATTTACTCTCTTTTGAAGCGGGTAAACCACTCGTACACTTGGGTTTTGCCTAAATCATCATCTTTGTAAGCAGTTTTCAACATAACAGTTTCCGTTGCATTTTTACCGAGCAAGAAGCAAAATTTCACGAGAATCCGCTATGTCAACAAACGTCGCGTGCTCAATGTAGCTTTTACTAAAAAATTCATAAAAACTCCGCACAATTTCTCTGACTGACTGCAGAAGGGTCGGGCTACACTACCCCTTGCGGCAGACGTTTGTACTACAAGCGGGCCGCGCTCGGTTCGTTTTGAGCCCCTCTCTCGTATGTATGTTTCGATTTCCAAAGGATTGATAAAGATTCTCTGTTGAAGTATTAACACCTACTAACATAGCTACGTAACATCTCAGCGTAGGACTGCTGATTTGGATACCTCAAGAAAGGTGAACTAGAATCAAAAGGTCGTGCGAGACAAAATAAGAAATTTTGCAAAATTCATATAATCTACATAAAATTTCTTTATTGCCCTAAACAATATATTTTTCTTGAGTTACTTCTGCAGTGTCCCGTAAATGCCAATAAAGCTTCAGGTAGCAGCCTTTCTCAGCTTCCAGAATTGAAAACACGAGAAAGCCAAACGACTCGGTCACAACCGAATCACAATTCAGCAGGAAGCACAGTGAAATATTCCAATGTATATGTAGCGAACACGATGATAACATTCGTTAAAGTGGGCACTCCGTCGCCCAACCGGCCTCCATATGACAAAGACCTGAAGTAGACTAAAAGCTAACAAGGGGGAGATGTACAATGAAGTGCCCGCTCCATCGCCTAACCAACCAGGCCTACTTACTCTCATCGGTTGAAGGTTACTGGCGTAAAATTTCTTCAGTTACTCACCAGCTAATATGACCAAATCGTACACCAACAGGTTAATGACTTGATGTATTACATTCCTACCTGGGAACATGGAGTCGATAAAATTGCCGCAAGGCACGAAAGGGCACAAAATTCGTCTCTAAGACATGTCCCACACTAAACGAAAGACGCCTCTCATGAAGATGTTTCCGGTAAGAGGAGCAATCCGCAACGGAGTAGCAAACTTCTTCTTGGGCATAGCAGGAAGAGGCGGTTTTGGCACCACTCGAAGACCATTTGCGTACCACCAGTTGCTTGGTCGAAAGAACTCTTAGTGAAGACGGTGAAGGAATTCCATCACCGCAGGGTTTCTTGAAGAAGAAGCGGACCGTCTCCAACCACCTTTTCCAATCCCCTTTGTCCGTAGACACGACCAGAAGCCTCGAGTGAGCTATCAGTAAATGGATATTTTTCTTTGTATTTTGGGTGTCCCATTTGGATCATCCCTGTTATTGTGTTCAAAACGTGATGGTAGCTTGAATGTTCGACAATAACGTGGAAAATTAGTTTTAAAGGTTTAGGTTTATCTAAAGCAAGAAAACTGAAACTACGCTGGAAAATTATCTTGCGTATTTGAAGATAAAAACTGAAGAAGAATCTAGACAACTATTTATTGCACAAGTTAGCGACAATAAAAATAAAAAAGAAGGTTACCAACAGACTAGAAAAAAGAGACTACAGAAGAATCTGTACAAGAGATGACAAACAAGTTTACTGTGGGACTAGCAGAAAGTTTGTAGACTATCACAAGTAACCAGGTTGTTCACTTTATGAACATATAGTGAGGACTTCGCTGCAAAATGCAAATTTTGATTTGGAACAAACAGAAGCAATGGTTTCTGCTTTGAATTCGGAATATTCCACTGTTGGCATTGGAAAGATCGTTGTGATCAAGTTTTCTAACGTTGAATAATAACGTCTAACCCTTTGATGTTAACTCTTCTGGGCTCTATCAGTTGGGAAGGAAGGTATGCTATACTAAATTCTCAATTGTTGAAATTTAATTTCATTAATTCACGGAAGGTGCTTTCAAGTCTTTAATGTCAACTTTTGGGCTCCATCAGTTGGAAACCAAAGAAAACATACTTGAGCGGCTCTATACTCAAAATAAATCCTTAGTTACTGACGTTATTTTCATTGATTCACAAGAAGTGCCCTCGAGTTCACTGTCTCTTTTGCAGTCATCGTCTTAGATGTCGACTCTTCTTAGCTCTATCAGTTGGGAACCAAGGAAGGCATATTATGCTCAAAATAAGTTCTCAATTGTTGACATTATCTTCATTGATTTACAAGGGATGTCCTCTAGTTTACAAATAACACACTTGAACGGCTCTATATTTACACTAAATTCTCAATAATAATTAACTTCATAGATTCAAATTTGTGAATTCACAAAAGGTGCCCTGGCATGATGGCATGAAGCTATTCTCAAATTCTAAAGTCATACATGTCAGAATTAAAAGAGATGAGGGCAAAATGCTAAGAAATAATATGTAACCACCTTTGCTTACGACATTGCAAGCAAGCAGCGAAGAAGCTATAGAAAAGCTACAGATAGGTGGCAGCCAAATGAACGAATGGACAGAACGGTGGCGGATCAAACTGAACGAAGCAAAATCGGTATCTGTTAATTTCACTAATCGAGTAACTCAACGTATACCAGTCATCATAAATACCAATCAAATCCTCACTCGAGCACAGTGAAATACTTAGATATTATGCTGGATGCAAAGCTATGCTGGAAAGCTTGCGTTAAAAAGAGAAGGGAAGAACTTGGCGTTTGATACAAGTAGATACTCAACGGGTTGGATCTATGAGATTGTACCAAACAGAGTAACATCGAGGTAATTCAAGGATTTCAGAATTAGGTACTAAGGAACATTGTACATGCCAAAAATAGCGATCTTCATCGCGACCTGGGAATGAAAACTGAGCAAAATAAATGGTTTGCAAAGAGCCCTAAAGAGAGACTTCATCAACATGTGAACGACGAGGTGATCCATTGGATTAGTATGAAGACTCAAGAGAGTAAAACATTTTTCAAATGGCTTCTGATTGGTTTTTGCTCATTGAGCTTAAGATCATGTTGATGTTTCATTGTTTAATTAGTAAAAGCAATGTATCATCAAAAGCAAAGTGAATAGATGATATCAATGTACAAGTTGCTGACACGACATTTTATTGAGAAATTTACTGCTAGCAATCTTTATATATAAACACGCAGATCTGCAACGATCTGGGCATAATGAGAAAGTGGAAAGAGTACTTTATGGAATTACTAGATGATGAGGAGGAGAAGATCTAAAAATGAAGAACAGGAAATATAATAGATACAAACTATAAAAGTCTTTGCAGACGGTAGAGTAATTCTTGGTAATACAAACGAAAGCCTATAGAAATATGAATAAATTTGGAACAAAGAACTGAAAGAGAGAATTTTATGAAAGTAAACATCAACAAAACTAAAAGCATGGTTATTTCAAAGACTAAAGAAGAAATCCAAATTAACAGTAATGGAGAACATACAGAACAAGCTTCAAGCTTTCAATACCTACATAGCTGTTACAATAAACGAAAACGGAGATACAACTGAAGAGTTAAACAACAGAATATATAAAAGTAATACAAACTAAAATTAGACTTTATAAAGCAATCTATGTGAGTAATAAGTGATAGTGTGCGAAAGAAAATTCAAGCAAATAAATGAAAACTAGAAGAGACAAACTAAGAAACTTCAGTACTACAAGTACAGAAGCTGATATCTTTCATAGAACAAAAACAACTCAAATGGGTAGGACAAAGTAGGTAGGATTGACAAACTTGAGAAGGCAAGATAATTATCAAATTATAATTTGAAGAAGGAAATAAGGACAACTAGATGGAGCGACACGATAGGGAAAATAATACAAAAAAGCTAATATGACGTGGGAAGAAGCAAAGGTCAAGGTGTGGGATAGAGACAGAATTGAAACTAGCAACCTTTAATTTTTTTACGATTCTAAAGGTCCTTATTGATTCTAACAATCTGCCACCACTACTGCTTTATAAACTTCAGTTCTTAATTTAACAGCTCTCGTGTCTCCACATGGATCTACAAATTTTTCGATCTTCCCCTTTCAGTTCAGAACAAAGACAATAAAAAAAGACAAAAGCAGATTTTCTTAAAAATGGGTTGGAAGCTAAGCAGGATAAAGAAACACAGATACCGAGAAAGCTGAAAAAGATTAAAAAAGCTGTCGATAAACTACTTCCTGCCTACAACCTGCAAAATGGAAATATCCTCTCTAATTACCTGATACTTGACAAGGAAGAAGTAAAGGAAAAAGAATGGAGAGAAGAAGCGATGGTTAAAGATTTCTCGTTTTTCCTACTGATCATTTTATTTTATTATTGGAAACCGACAATTAGGAATCTAGGATTAATGTGTATTTTTGATGTAATTATATAAAGGAAGTTATAATAATAATAATATAATATAATAATAAAAATTAAAAAAAAAGTATATCAGTTTTTTTTAAATCCTTTTTTATTTATTTTTTTTATACTTTTATCAGTGATTAAGACAGATCAACTGCTGTGTTCAATTGATTATCCTTTCAACGACAGTTCCCTGTAAATATAAATTTATTTTAAGCAGGGTGTATACGTGATGGCACCAGCTAAAGGACGACGTAAAAAGAGTGCTGTTTCAGATACTTTATATGAGGAAAATGCACTTGATACTCCCAGAGATTGTTTTAACTTGAATTCTTCAACTTTTACTTATTGCTTTAATAAATTTAAAGAATGCAATAACAAGATTTTTACATTTTTCAACAGT